>VXAY01005034.1:0-130258 GCA_013399855.1 Oxyruncus cristatus | reverse complement strand
GCTCTCTACAACTCCCTGACAGGAGGGGGGAGCCAGGTGGGGGTTGGTCTCTGCTCCCAGGAACCAGCAGTGGGACAAGAGGGCTCGGCCTTAAGCTGTGCCAGGGGAGGTTTAGGTTGGATATCAGAAAGAAATTCTTTCCAGAGAGGGTAATCAGCCATTGGAATGGGCTGCCCAGGGAAGTGGTGGATTCTCCATCCCTGGAGGTGTTTAAGATGAGGCTGGACGTGGCACTGAGTGCCATAGTCCAGTAACCGCGGTGGGGTTGGATCAAGGGTTGGACTTGATGATCTCAGAGGTCCTTTCCAACCCAGCTGATTCTATGATTCTATGATCATACTTGTGAAGATACTGCAGGAGATTATTCCTCTAATTCCAAATACAACCATCCTGTGATCTTGACATTTGCTTTAAAATTGCCCGGGTGGTAATTAACTCCCTGACGAATCTGGCCAACACCGGTGGCAACGTGTGGAGGTGGCTTTTTTTTTTTGGTTATAGCCTTAGTTCCTTCTTTTCTCTGTGCAGATATGACTGTGCTGGGGAGCAGTTTGGGATTTCCTCCAGAGACGACTGGTGTTTGCCAGATCCACGTGTACCAAAAACAGGCCAGGCCATTACAATGTGTATTATTTAGGCTACTTAATATTTTGTCCAGTAGTCACTGAGCTTTCCCTGGTAGCCTGAATTGGTGAACTTGCTTTTTTTCTCTCGTTTACCCACCCAAAGACAAACAAAACCCAAAGGTGAGGGTGGAGTGTGTCTCCAGTCTGGTTCTGCTGCTCCCCTGCCCTCCCATCTCACCGGGAGTGGAACTTGCCCAAGGTCATCCTTGAGAAAGCAATCCCGTGTCATTCCTGCCGGGCCTCTGCCCCTCGGCTGGTTTCTGTAGGCGTGGGACTGCTGCTTGCACAGCCCGTGGGAGTCCTGCTGTTAATTAGTGCTAATTTCCTAGATAGCCCCGGCTATCTCCATTTGGGTGGTGGTTTCACTGTTGCAAAACCTCAGCTGCAGCGAGGAGCTGGTGGTGGGCGGCTGAACTGCTGGTGTTTGCGTTTCCCAGGGGCTGTGGAGCTGCTGGGATGGGCAGGAGAGAACTGAGGGAAAACACTCCCAGTGTGGAGTCTGTGCTGTGGGTTCTCATCTGATCAGGTGCTGGAAGCAGGACCCCAGCTGCAAACAATGCCACCTCTTCTGAGAGCATCATCCTGGGGTGTCCAGAGGGGAGGGAAAGGTTCCTGATGCTTTATCCAGAGCAAGATCATCCTGCCAGAAGGTTCATCACCCGTCTGCAGCTGGGTCTGGAGTGGCAGCTCTCAAACACAGCCATGAGGAGCCTGAACAAACAACTGGAATACAAGTTGAAAAGATTTGTAGTAGCCATTTTTTTTCTCTGCTCGGGACACTCTTTCCCATTCTTTTCCCTTCCCCAGCATTTTGTTGCCAAGATCTCTGTCCTCCGGTGCCTCATAAACAGTTTGTTTGGGGCCAGAAGCAGTTGCTTTGCTGCGTGTGTGTCACAGGTGTTCAAAGAAGTGCCTCTGAAATTAATGACAAGGTTAAATGGGAGCCCGTTGTCTCCGCTTACGGATTCTGGGAGTGAAGTTAAACACTTGGATCTAAACAAAACCCGAGCTATATATCTCCAGGATGAAATTATCCTTGTTACAAACCTTCTTTTAAAGAGTTACTTCCTTAAATTTACAGGTAACCGCTTCCTGAAAGGAGATTGTTGTCAATGCTCTAGTGCGATGGTGGGGGGTGTGACCTGCAGGGAACCTAAACGGGTTCATTCCGAATTTAAATTCCTTCTGCGAAAACAGGAACAACTCTTTGGACTTGGAAAGGTTTGGAGCAGGATCCCGTGTGCCCGGTGGTGGCCCAGCTTCCCTGGACGCAGGCCGGTGGTGTCACGGGGATGGTGCTTGGCAGCCCTGCGATGAGAGATGCGCTCCACCCTTGGAAGCTCCCGCTCCTTGCGCTTCCCTTCCCTTCCCAAACCTTCCCTTCCCAAGCCTCCCCTCCCCTGCCCTGGCGCTTGGCACAGCCGGGGGTTGTGCCAGCCCTTGTGTAACGTCCTGCAGCGGCAGAACCGGCTCCAGCAAAGCCCGGCTCCTGGACACCCCGGCTGCGGCGGTGATTAATCAGGGAAGCATTTTTTAACAGCCTTAAATGGCAGTAAGTTTGTTTTGGCAGGTGGGGACCGAGAGAGCCACCGCTGCCCTGGAGTGCCGGAGAGTTCAACTCGCGTTTGAGCTGCCACAACAACGCTCTCTCCTGTCTCACACTCGTGCCGCAGCAACAGCCCGGGCACTGAAATCCCCTTTATGCGCTTCCGCAGGTCAGCGTTGGAATGGCTTTTCCTCAGACCCTCACTGAACATTGCTTCTCGCTTCAGAAAATGTGGAGCACGTACCTATGGATGAGTAATGGAATGTCCCTCAGGACTGACGTGGTGGCAGCTCCGGCTTTGTCCTGGGGTTTGCCTTCCCAAACCACATGAGCTGGCGCTGGAGATATCCCCGGATATCCTCCAGGAGAGCGGGCAGGATGAAGTCATGTACCAGCCTGCCAGACTGAATTCTTCAAATATTCTTCTAATAATCTCTCTGGAGGTCATTAAGCAGCTGAGCTCATCTGAGAGATTTCTTTAATAGTGTCCTGGATTAAGACTGGGGTTTTTTTAGCTTTAGTGAGACAATAACTCACCTTTAAAAGATCCTTGAGAAATGAGTGATAAGGGAAAATTGATTACTCTGGTAATTTTAGTATCATTCAATCTGTGAATTATTTTTGATTCAAAAGCTCCAGATTCTCAGCACCTCTACGGCTATGTTATTTTTTGAACAGGAATTTAGTTTTGACTCTAGGAGTTGGTTCCTGGCCTTTCTCTTTTTTTCATCTCCTTGTTGGCCGGCACAAGTTTCATTGGTGCATCCATGAATTTCACGGCAGCTCGTTTATTTTACTGAGGCAGAAAGCACTTACCTGAACCCAAATTTTATATGCTCTAGAAAGCTTTCAGCCTCTCTCTCAGAGTGTAATGGTTAGGTAGGGCTAAAAATGGCTGTTTATATCATGTTATTGCCTGAGATATGAGATGTCTGTGGGCTGCAGGCCCGGGGCCAGCACTGGCTTTGGTTACGGTGGTGTTCTTCATTCTTTCTTTACAGCAGAAATGGTAATGTGTGTTAGCTGGCTGTGCTCAAGTAAGGGCAGAGAACTGCACAGCCACTGCCGGCTGGGAGTCGGTGTTTGCCTTTAAAAACCCTCACAGCATAGATTTGAGACAGTCGATCAGGCGGGTTGCTAGTCTGGCAGGATGTAATTCCATTTTCCTGAGTAGTTTGATTTCCTTTTGGCCTGTCTGTGCTCCAGCTCGTCACTGCTGAATTGATGTTGACTCTGAGGTGCTTTTTCTCAGTAATTCAAGCAAAGGATATTTGTGAAAAGATTATGGTTTGCTTTTATCTGTAGTAAATGCAGCCTATCAAGAAACCTTGTAAATGCTCAACCTGTAGGGCCCATCTGTACATAATTTTCCAAGTCCCATTTTATGGCTGCATGTGCTGGTTGCTGCTCCTGGTGCAGAGAACCAGCTGGCAGATGCTGCTCCTTGTTTTTTAATAAGGTATGAAGGCACAACACACATCTGACACAGCCCAGAGATTGCCGTGGCTCAAGAGTTTATTGAGTTTACTTAAAATCTTAAAGGGCCTCTAATTTAAGGCACGTTGATTTCCTCAGAAAGCTTTTGTTAGTTTGCCCACGGGCCATATTATGTAAGATATAATTATTTGGCCTCAAAGTAGTGATTTTAGCAAGACAACAGTTTAAAGCTTGGTGTGGGACACAGGTGGGGTGTGTCCAGAAAGCCACAGTTCCTTCGGTGCCTGTGTCACAACAAGAGCTGCTTCTCATCCCCTTCCAGGTGCCACTGACTGCCCTGAGTGCCAAGAGGCAGGAAAAGAGAAAACAACCAGGAACAACTTCAGGTTTCGTGTTTTCCAAAGGGCTTGGTGGCTGCAGTTTGCAGCTCCCGGGTGGTGTAGCCTTGTTGACAAACTCCAAGAGCCGGTGTGGGCTCAGCTGAGCAGGAGCAGGTTTTGGGTGGCTTTGCCCAGGATGGGATGGGGTCCCACCTGCCACCAGAGCCATCGCCAGGTCTGGTTGTGCTGGCTCAGTAGCCACAGCTGAGGTGTTTTTAAAAACCCTTTTTCCTGATATTGAAAAGAACTGTTGGGAACCTCCTTAAATTCCGTTTAACCAGCTACTTCATTTTCCTTGTGGTGGTTTTTTTTTTTTCTTTGCCCTAGATGGAGTCAAGGCAGTCTGGAATACCGTGTGTGGAACCACCAGGCCATGTTCTGTTGCACACAGTTTTCCTCTGAAATGACCTTTAAACCTTGTGTTGGTTGCATTTCCATTTAGGGAATCCTCGAGCTGTTTGATATTATTGGGGAGGGGGGGGTGCTTACATAGAACCAGAATTTTCAGTGTTTGTTTTTGGATAGTAAATTGCCTTCTGGGGTGTCCCCCAGAAGTTCACACTGCAAATACTATGAACAGGGCTGCTCTCAGAGGTGGCAGCAGCAGCTCCTGGGGTGAGGAGCTCTGTGGGGCAGAGAGGGACATCCTAAGCACGGTGACAGGTGACTGTAAGGGTGTCCTGCTCACGCCCTGCTCAGCTGCACCCGGGGAGGAGAGGAAAGGTCTGGCACTGAAAGTGTTCCCTATTCCCCAAATTATGCTGGAGACCCAGGATTTCTCAAGCTTCTGGACAGATGTGAAGTTCTGCAGAAACTGTGCCCTTCCCTGGTGCCCTGGTGCCCTAGTGCAGCACCAGGGAAGGCTCTGGGGTCATTCTGTCCGTCTTCCTCACACATCCAATGCTGGGCCAGCAAGAGCTCGGTTGTACCAGGAGCTTTTCAATACCTGTGTATTTCAATACCTGAATGTCTGGAGCTTCTCAGCCCTAAGACAAAGCAGGGAATGGTGCCAGCAGGGCAGGAATTAACTTGCTGCAAGTGCTTTTCCTGCCTTAAGCTTTTATGACTCTTCAAGGTGGCATCAACTGTCATATTGGGAAAGGTCAGATTGGTGTTACATGGTCAAAATACCTGTCATGTATTTACTCCTGATTTACCAGGGGGTGAACCAAGTCCGTGACTGCTGGCAGACCACCGTGGACAGACTGGCTGAGGGGTTGATTTTCAAAGCTTTTACTGGCCTGGCACAGATTTGTGTTGCTATGGGGGAAGGTGCAGGTCTTTCTGCTAGAGGGTTTCGTGGCCCACAAGTCAGTGTAATGGTTTTATTGTACTCATTTCCCTCATGCCTGTACAGGATGCTTCTTCCCTTAACGTCCTACGTTTTGATGGGATCATGGCCTGCAGAGCCAGCTGTGAGGAGGCAGGGCTCTGCTGGCAGTGCCACACTGTGTGTCCTGCTGTCCTGTCAGACCTTCCTGTTTGGAACACACTCTTGTTTGGATGCCTCCCTGAATCATCTGTCAATAGCTGAAATAATACCTTGATCCTGGAGCAGGTGGTGCTGCCAGAAATGCTTCTTGCTGGTTCCCTGTCCCAGACACCAACCTGTCCCTGCTCACACTGTGATGGCAGCACCAGCACAGACCTGCCTTTTGGGTGGACTTCCCTCTTCACTGCCACCACTTGTGGTGTGAAGACAGTTGTGTCCAACCATTTTCCCTCTTTTTTTTTCCTCTTTCAATTAAGCTCGAGTGCAGTGTGAGGGAGAGAGAGGAGCATGGGGGGGCCATGGGCCAATTGCAGGGTTCAAGAAGCAGCAATAAAGGTGCCATTATAAATGAGCAATGGCTTGCAAGGGGCTGCAATCTGCTCATGTAGGTTACTGGGTTGATACCAGTGCTTTACTAACAGTTCTTTAGTCTGTGTAGGTATTTTGACAGTCCTTTCAGTCTGACTGTGAGGAATTGGTCCCTTGTGACTTTTGGATTATTTCTCCAGGTCACTTTAGCAGTTGCAGAACCCGTCTAATTAAACACTGAGCTGCTGTTTCTGATCAAACTGTGACGAACAACCTCAGTAATTGCAGTGGTGTTGATGTAATTGTCAGCCAACAAGCTGTAATTTGAAGTTGGGCCCCACTGCTCGGCCAAGGCGGTGCTGTAGTTTATAAGCTTTCAAAATACTGCTCCCTTTGTTTTGTTACACACTGGTCGGATCTGATCAGCCTGCGATGAAAACCTCCCACACGCCCGGCTCAGCCTTTGCCTTGTAATTACACATTTACAAACAATCGATGCCGTGGGGAAAGTGCAGCAGGAGGTTAAACAACCAGGCCCACAGCGGAGGGCAGTTTTTTCACGTGCCATATGGTGTGTGTGAGGTGTGGTGGGTTGTGCATTAGCGGCTGGACAGTGTATTTTGGAGCGCTTTTGTCACAGGGTGGGGTTGGTTTTGCCCTGCAGGGGCTGCTGGAAGCAGAAGGAAGGACTGTCTGTCACACAGCTTTGGAGACAAGTGTTACACAGCCAGTGCAGTCTCAACCAGTGGAGCTTGGTGATGTGTTCTCTGAGATCTCTTTGGAAACAGAGCTCGAGCAGGTGGTCAGGGAGGACCTCAGGAGCAACCCAGGAGTATGAAGACTGCCCTCATTGGGAAGGGTGGTCAGTGTGTGAGTGGAGCAGGCCAGCGAGAACTGATCAAAGAGGGTCCCAAATTCCTGAGAGCATCCCTGGTCCATCAGTTTTGTTTTGTGTTATAGTTACGGTGTTTGAAACCGAAATGGCGCTTCACGTTTTTTGGGTGTTTGCACCCTCTTCTCTCCCTGCTCACTGAGGAAGGTGAGGGGCTTAAAAGCAAGGCAGCCAAGCAGCAGCGAGTTAATGTTTAGTTAGGGTAGTGTCTGGTTTATTTCTTGCACGTTTAATCCTCAGCTGCCCCCAGTGCATGGTGTGGTTGCAGATTAACCACCCCATTACAGAGGTGCACGTGAGCTCCATTCAGCGGCAGCAGGTCCTGGCAGAGCAGCCCTGGTGTGGTGTGGTGTGGTGTGGTGTGGTGTGGTGTGGTGTGGTGTGGTGTGGTGTGGTGTGGTGTGGTGTGGTGTGGGAGAACGTGTCCCCGCGGCTTCCAGGAGTTGGATCCCTGTTTGCTCAGCCCATGGAGCTCCATGACAGCAGTGAAGCTGAGGTGGCTCCACACAGAGGGGCTTTGGCCTTTTCACACACAAGGCTTTGGTCTTTTGCACCATATTCCCCGAGCAGGGACCCTGGGGAAGAAGCTGCAGAGATGTAGCAGGAGGTGATTCCCACTTGTGCAACGTGGGCACCACACACCACCACCACAGCTGGTGGTGGCAAGATTTATTTATACAGTCAGTGGAAACCTGGCCAGTGCAGTCAGTGATGAATCAATTCCAAAATCTCACCTGCCCACATGTAGGTATCCAGTGTAAGGTTTGTGGCTGGTGAGTCCAGTGGCAGGGCTGGAGCTGGGAATGCAGTGACTTGGCAGAAGTTTGACCCGCAGGGCCATTCAGATGGGGAAGATGTAACCTGGCCTACACTCAGGTGTGCTGTGGGAACAGAGTGTGGGCTGTTGAGAGCTCTGGGAGTGTGCACAGACGTGTTGAGGAAGATCCCTGTCCCAGGGCTGCTGCAGCTGCTGGGCTGGTGAAACCTCTGCTTGGGCAGGAGCTGGTGAGGACCCTGGGCTTGGGAGGGGCTCAGCATCCCCTGGCCCGTGGAACAGCAGTCACAAAGCTGAGCTGGCTCTGGGGACAGTGCAGGAGTCAGCGCTGCCCGGCTGGGGGAGGTGCCGCTGCCCTCGGAGATGCTGAATCCCGGTGGATGGAAACCAATTACACAGAACGCTGAGCCCCCATTTGCAGCTGAGTAATGGGCTGTGAACGGCCAGTCCTGGGTCAGCGCAGAGGGTGAGGAGAGGACACTGTGACACCAGGCACCAGCTCAGCGAGCAACTGGAGAACATTCAGGAGGCACAAGGATGCTGTGGGTCCAGAGCAGTCAGGAGAGACAAGGAAATGGTGGTACGACTTCATAAAATACAAGCAGGCTTTTGTTTTAACAACTATAATCAGGTTTGTGCCTCTGTATTGAAAACAGGATAAATTAGAAGTGGAGGTGGCTATTGTGGTGAAGTTCAGGGAGGACAGTAAATCAGGTTTGACTTGATAGAGTGGAAATAAATCCCCAAACTTGAGCTGGTGTGTCTGTTCCCTCCTCTTCCCCAGCGATCCTTCTCTCTCTCTGCTTCTTCTCTCTCCCCATACCCCCACCAGAAAGGGGGGAATAGGAAGAATTTGAGGAATAACTGTGGTAAAGCAGCACTGGGTGGTAGAGGGGGTTGCACGGGGGGATGTTTGTCTGACCGCACTGATCCTGTGTTTCAGGGTGTGCACTCCGTGTTTGCAGAGGCCATGCAGGAATCCTCCATCCTTGACTGGTGGGGATCTATTGTTCCCTTCTCCAGGGCTGGATGAGCCACAGCCCAGATGAGATATTTTCAAGGTCCTCTTCGAGTGGTGTTAAACTGTTTTGGATCCCTGCTCTGTCTTGCCTGAGGTTACATCAACAGAGCTGGGCTGAGGGAAGGGTTTTTCTTGTATCGGGTTACTGGGCAGTTGAGGAGGGTTTTTGCAGGGCCCATTTCCTAGAACCGTTGGCATTTCCAGTGCTGAGCTGTGATTCTTTCAGGGCTGAGACAGAAATTTCACCCCACAAGCAAACAGCTTCCAAAGCTGGAGCCTGGGAGAGGAGTAGAACAGATAATTAGCTGAGGTTTATCTCCTCTGCCCTGGGACTTTGAGAGAAGTGCAGATAGGTGATAAAAACTCACCATATCAGCATAATTACCTGTGCAGCTTATCAAGGGTGCTGATTTTCTGTGTGTAGGAGCATTTCCTTAACTGCTGGTGTGACTCTGTACTCCAGTTAAAGGCCAAAGAGTGGTGCTTAGGATGAGTGTAGATATGAAGTGTCAAATTCCTTTGTTCTCCTCCTCAAAGGACAGAGATGTGAGCAGGAAATAACTAAGCTTTATTTCTTTTCCTGTAAGTCTCCTTTGAATATATTTAGGAGGTAAAGAGTCATTTCATAAATACATTCCACTCTCCTTTTGACAAAACCAGGATTTGTAGTAATTTTGCTGGCACTGCTTGAAAGGGCTGTGGCTGCAACTCTTGAACCCTTGTCCTTATCTGCGAGTCCATCAGACCATGTCACTGTAGCCAAAGCTGCAGATGAATTTTCTGACTGGATTGTGGAAGTGACCCATTTTATTCCTGGGGTTCAGTGAGAAGAGCAGGTCAGAAGAGCGTGTGCAGTATTTGCTGGGAGGAGCCCTGAGTAAGTATAAACCTTAGAAGTTAGTTTTACATATACATATTAAAAATATGGAATCATGGAATCACAGACTGGTTTGGGTGGGAAGGGACCTTAAAGACCACCCAGTCCCACCCCTTACCGTGGGCAGGGACAACTTCCACTAGCCCAGGTTGCGCCAAATTTGTCCAACCTGGCCTTGGACACTTGCAGGGATCCAGGGGCAGCCACAGCTTTTTTGGGCAGCCTGTGCCGGGGCCTCCCCACCCTCCCTGGGAAGGATTCCTTCCAATATCCCATCTGAACCTGCAGCTTCAGGCCATGACTACATTAAATAAAAAGAACATGAAAATACTCTATTCCTTGAGGATTTGGATGAGTGCAGAGAGCTGTGTAGCAGAGGCTGTTGCATTACAATATGTTAAATACCTAACCTGCAGATAATAAGGGTTGTGTGTGGTGGTTGAATTCTTTCACTAACACCCATGAACAGAATTTCTTTAGTTAACCAGAGGCTGCTTCGGGGTGAGGGTTTGCAGCTTTGCTGCTCGTGGGTGAACGTGGATCAGCTGGTGCCCTGATGTGGGTGCTGGTGCAGAAGGGTTGGCAGTTGTATTCCACTGTGGATTCCCAGCAGACAGCGAAATGTGTGGATTGCCAGTGCTTTCCAACTGACAGAGTAAAGTACTTGGATGAACTTGAAGCATTCCTTGTTTTCAGAAGTCCTTGGAAAACTGGCAGTTGACCCATTGCCCTCAGTTGCTATTCCCTGATGGAGAGTGGTCAGGGAGCTGACAGGGAACATCACTAAGTCTGTTACTGATTATTATCACTAATTCAGCAATTTATAATAATTAGTAATTAGATTATTCCAACTGCATGAGCATGGATGAGATATCCATTCATCTCTTCTGCAGCAGGGAAGGGGAACGCAAACCACTTAACTTTGAAAAAGCATAGACAAATAACATGTTTTCCATCTAATAGGTGATTTTATATATAATTTTAAACTGACAGTTTGTGACTGCCAGACTTGTTGATTCCAAGTGTTTCCTTGTGTCCCATGGCAGCAGGTTCAGTGAGGGTTTGTCAGCTCAGGGGAGAGAGGGAGACTCACATAGCTGTTTGGAGGAGGATGTGTCAGCTCTGAGCTGTTAATTAACCTGATTTCTAAAAGAAAAATATTAAAATAAAGCTGATAGCAGAATTAATTGGAAAACCTGTGCTGCTCGTGTGGGAAATAGCAGTGATGCTCAGCCATTCCTTGGGGCTGCCCCGTGTGAGTCAGAGCTGGGAGTGGTGGGAGGGAACCGGGGAAGTCCCAGTGCTGCCCTCAGACTGGGGCAGCTGCTCTGCTGCTGGTGTCAAAAATCGGTGTGATCGGCCTGGAAAGGAGCAGCACTTTTACTCTGTGCTGCTGCCCTTCAATGTCTGCCACAGCTGAGAGAATGCACTTAACACCACTCCGGGCTAAATCAGTGCTTTCTGTAAATAATTAGTGGCTGAAAACTTCATTATTAAACTTTTTTTACAAACACTGCTCTGAGCGTGAGACTGTCGCTAACTAATGCTCATTCCCTGACAAATGATACTTTACAGAAGAGCCTGTCTGAATCCTTGGGCTGATGTGTCATTTAGAAGATCCTGTTCTAAATAATTTCACAGGGCTCTGAATTCCACTGGCCTAGAATTAAAAATTCAGTGGTGTGGTCAAAGTCAGCTCAGCTTGTGGCAGATAAATTGTAGATATTGTTCAGCTTATCTGCATGTTAGTTCTGTTTTGAGTGGTATTTGTGCTGCCTCACGTTATTATTATTTGAATAGCCTTTCAGCTTCTGAGTGGGAGCTGTCTGACAGAATAAAAAATATGTAAAATGGGAAGGAAGTGAATGAGCACAATCTTTCCGGCGATAATGTGGAACGACAGAGCCAGCAGCATGTAAATCAAGTAATCTGTTTTACTAATCAAACCTCTTAAGTCCTTTTCCATACTGCTAATGTTCCCCTGCTATCACTGTGTACACTTGGCATTTGGGAACTGGCTCCTGCTGCCGGGGGTGATGAATGCAGCGGTGGCAGCACTCCTGCTGCTCAGCTGCTTCTCCTTTCAAAGGATGTGAAGTGAGGTGCTTCAGGCTCCTGGTGCTTATCTTGCCAGTCCTTCCATACCCACAAGGGTGTTTGAATCGTTCCCTTCCTTGTTCCTTCTCTTTTTCCCTTTTGGAAATTGGCCTTTCAGGGAGAGGGAGAGGGAGAAGGAGAAAGATCCTGATGCTCAGTCTGCCAGGTTGGTCTCACTCGTGGCTTTAACTGAAAGCTCTGTGCTTGGTGCTGGTAAAAAAAACCCCCTTATTTCTCACTCAAACTTTCTGTAAAATGTTAGTTGCTCTTTAATTGGGAAGAACAAACCAGTAAGGCCTTTCCAGCAGTGATATGAAGACATAACCTCATTCCTTCAGAGCCTGTGGGTTGGGCTTCCAGGGCACCTGCTGCTCCGTTCCTGGTGATGGGAGAGACTGGGAGATGGGGAAGAGGGGTTTCAGTGCAGCTCTGGTTCAGATTGTCATTGGGGACGTGAAGCTTTTCTAGTACAAAACAAGAAAAAAAAAAAAGCCCCACGACAAACCCAAGCCAAATCTACATCCAAAACATTCCTGGCTGGACTTCCAAGGAAGCACAAGGAACCGTTAATGGACACGTCGTGTTGTAACGGATTGGCTTTGTGGTCTGCAAACTCAAGTTTTCCCCTCCAGTGCTTGTGGCTCTTTGTCCCTGTGGCCTGGCCGAAGGCCTTGGTGTCCGTGCCCCGAGAATGGTGGCAGTGACAGTGTGGGCTGGGCATCCAGCTGGCCCTCGCTGTCCTGCAGCAGCCCTGGCAGGAGGGCATCTCTGGCCCAGGGGCTGGAGGGGCAGCTGGAAAGGGAGCATCTTCAGCTGCTGCATGGAGACTCTGGGCATTTGTCCAGCCCTTGGCTGGTACCCTGAGGTGCTGCTGGAGCAGCTCTGGGCCAGACCAGGGGAGTTGAGGGATCACAATGGGCTGGAAAACCAGGAATGCCTGGAGAGGCCCATTGTCACAGCCCAGTGTCCCTGCCAAGTGTCACACAGCCGAGTGTCCCACCCTGGTGTCACAGCCCAGTGTCACAGCCAGGTGTCACACACAGCCCAGTGTCACAGCCTGCTGTCCCTGCCCAGTGTCACACACAGCCCAGTGTCACAGCCTGGTGTCACAGCCCGGTGTCACACACAGCGCAGTGTCACAGCCAGACAACACACAGCCTCAGTTATGGACTGTGAGTATTTGTGTGGAGGTGATGGTGCAAGTCACTGCAACAGCTCTCAGGGAAACCCTAATGCTGCAGAAACAGAGTCAATATTTGCATGCTTTGCATCATCATTATTATTATTATTATTATTATTATTATTATTATTATTATTATTATTATTATTATTATTATTATTATTATTATTATTATTGCACGGTTTGCATGGCCTGGCTTAGTGTAAATCAGGAATCCAGTTTTATTTTAGCTGTAACGTTCCCAGAGCCTTTTGGAGTGCTGGCAGATGGGGGTTCTGTATTTGATGCTGCAGGATGATCCCTGGGTTTTCCGAGCCCTGTGTCAGACAATGCTGCATTCAGGGACTCCAGCACATCCACAGCACTGGCCACGAGCTCAACAAATCAGAGTATTCCTTTACAGCACAACAATGGGGCAGCTGAACATCAGCAGCACCAGCCAGCTGAGTGCTAGAGGAGTCTCCAGGCGTCTCCAGGGAAAACCTGTGGGATACTGGGACTGTATCTTGGCACCTGGCCTTGTGGAGAGAATAGAAGTGTGATTAGACATCACCATGAGGTTCTGTTAACTGTGCAGTGTGGGCAGAGAGTTGGGAAGGTGGTGCAGGATATCACACCAGGTATGTGTAAGAACATGGCTTAGGAAATGAGGTTTCATTAACACAGTGGCTGCTGTGGCTTCAGGTTGTTTTTTGTAGGAGGCCACTGCTCTGTCAGCAGTGAGTGGTTGTTGTTTCCTGGTCTTCGTTTTTCTCCCAAGTTTCTGGATCTTTCTGTTGGGTTGCAGGGTTTTACAGTCCCTTCAGCATCCCTTGCACGAAGGTTGTTATTCACAAGTCTTGCCTGGACGCCACTGGGACAGACCCAGCGCTGCAGAATTCACACCCCACCGACGCCGGGCCGTGGAGTCACACAGGACCTTCCTCGTGGTGCAGGCCTGGCCAACCCCCAGTCATTGCTCTGGGTTTGCCTGTTGTGCAGGTTTTTGTGCAGTTTTGTCCCCTGACATGCCTGAAGGTAGCAAGCCCTTTAACACAGCAGTGTATAATCCCATGACAAAGCCGAATTCCCCAAACTGGGGGGTGAGATAACGCTGGTGTGGCAGGTTACAGTTAATGCAGACGTGGGGATGGAAAGAGCAGGTGGTGAATGAAGGCAAAATGTCTCTTTTTAGGTACCCAAATGCAGTAACATCTGAGTGGGAGGAACATAATGGACCTGAGGTCAATTGTTGGTCACTGCAGGAAGCCAGATCTGTCACACACATCCCCAGGCCCAGCTGAGCCATACCCAGCAGGGTTCAGTGGTTCCTGCAGCTCCCTCTGAGCTGCTCTCCCGGGGTGCTCTTGTGGCACTCAGCGTGCAGTTCCCAGCCTGTGGTGGCCAGGGTGCCCCATTCCCATTTTCCTTTTACGTGGGCCTGTACATTCTTTTTGTTTAATGAATTCTTCTGGCTGGAGGATACTCACCTCACCCATTTATAGGTGATTACTGCCACCTTTTCCCCCTCCTCAGTCGTTTTTTGAGCCTTGTGCATTTAAATGAGTTCTCTTGAATGACAAGCTCTGCTCTCCCCTCACGTGCTGACTTGGTGTGTGATGGGAGCAGAGAGGACCTACCTGGCTTTTGAGATTTTTGGATTCGTGCTGCCCCTTTACAGATTTTGTGCCCTTATTCGGCAGATGAAAAAGGGATTGTGGGCAGGTGGCAGTCTCTCGTTTCCTTCTATCCCATCCCGTTCTCCTCTTCCCTGGTTAGATCTGGGATAATTCACCCTCGGGATAAATCACTCAGGGCGATGTCCTGCTCAGAGCACACTAAAGTGATTACTGCACTAGGATTTCGCAGTCAGGTTTTTCACATGGAAAGCGGGAGTGTGTTTTCCTGCCCCACTCAGCCACCAGGCACAAACTGCTTTTCTCTACCTGTGCCTGCAGCAACTTTCTCTGTGCGGGTTGGGATAAACCCACAAAGCATTTGCTGTCCTGGAGGCTTTTCAAAGACCTTCCTTTTGTCTCATTATCTATCTCGAGACTGCCCGTGCCTCCCGCTCTGCTCCTGGAGCTCCCAAACGAGCTTCCCTCTGCAGCGGAGCTCGGCCCGTCTGACGCAAATAGAAATGAAAGTTCAGTGACTCCCGTGTTCAGTGGTTTGGCGTTTTTTCAGTGCAAGGTTAGTACTTTATATTTAAGGAGAGGGGGTTTGAATATTGTTGCTGTTTCTGTATCTCACAGTTTTAGCCTTTATCCATCTCCCGTTTCCCTTCCCCCAGCCTTACCCAGTGGGTTTGCAGGGCTGACTCGAGGCTGGTTTGGAGCTGAACCGGCCTCGTCAAAATTACGGTTTGCTCAACCCTGGGTTTGCTGAGGAAGATGTGGCAGTGGTCACTCCGAGTTTACTGGTTTACTTTAGAAAAAAAAATGACATCATTACAAAGAACTCCTTTAACCTCCTTGCCCAGGCTGGCTGAGGGCTGTGGGTGAACGGAGGATTCCTCCCCCTGCCCCGTCTGCTCCCACAGCACAGGAAAGGAGTGGTGCTCCCAATGGCATTTCCTATTTTGTTGAACTGGCAGCGTCTGAGAACCGAGCCCCTGCAGGCCAGCCGCGAGCAAAAACCTCACCTGCCCGTTAAATGAACTTAATTTCAGCTTTTCTGGCCCTTCAGGGTGCATCAGAACCTCACAGACATGCACATTCTGATGCTGTGGACATGCATATTCACGATCAGGACAGACTTGGATCGTTTCCCCGGTGCAGGGAGATTGTATTGACTGGACAGTTTTTTGGGCTGTTTTTCCAAGAGCAGCAAGAATATTTTAGCAATAGTTCTGCCAACGCAAATCCTGTTTATCTGAGTGCTCTTGTGAGGGGCTGGTTCACTGTGAGACACTTCATGAGCAATTTACTGAAAGCCTTGAAGTCCTGCTCGACAGCTGAGTTTATTTTGAGATTTACCTAAAATAAAGTCTTTAAGGAGCACTGAACTCTTAGCAGAGAGACCCAGTATCACAGAAAAGGCACAAGTGCCTGAGGCACACAGGCTAAGTGGCTTTTAGCAGTCACTTGCTTCCCAAAGCACGACGAGAATGGTTGTTGCCTTGTGTGAGTGCAGGGTACACACATTCTTGCCTTTAAATCCAGGTAAATACGGTTTTATTGCCAGCAAGCAGTTCTGCTTGAATTCCCTTCCTCGGTGAACACATCCTAAAGGCCCATCCTTGACTGTCCATGAACACGAGGCTTAATTAAATATCTTCATGTGTGTTGGCAAGGAGAATGGACTCAGAGCCTGCAGGATTGGAGTTTAATGTGTACATTTGGTGGTAAAAAATAACAGACTTGTTGCCCCCTTGGGTAGAGTCACCCAAATCACACGGGGTTTTTCCAACAGGGAAAGGAATTGTCCCTCCTCTGCATGCCAGAGGTGGGGAGCTGCTGGATTATTCTTCTTGCCATGCACAGGGAGGAAGGAGGAAAAATCTTTGTGCTCATACTCAATATTTCATGTTCAGTGTCTCAGTTTGTGCCTTGGGGTTCACAGATAAGTTGGAAATACAGAATATTTGAAACCATCAGTTTTTATTCTCTTTGCCTTCACTGGGACTAGGTTAGTTGTTGGTCAGTGCATCTGCAGTGCTCCTGGTCTGTCCTGAATTATTTGCTTTTCCCTTCTTTCTTGTTATATTTCCTTTAATTTAAGCTGCTGCTCACAGATAAAGTCTGTGCTCAGGGGATGGCTGTGCTGTGACTGACTGAGCAGGTTCTGTTCTGGGGCATCTGTGGAGCATCAGGAAGGGCTGAGAAAAGAGCTTCACGGAGCACCTGCTAATGGGGAAAGCCTTGGTGTGTCTGTAGGGCAGAATGTGCTGCCAGTGGTGGGAAAGGAACAGTTCTGGACAGGTCTTTTTCCGCTAGAAAATGATCCCTAATCCCAATTGCTTCACTTCAGCTCTCTCAGAGGAACAGCAAATGAGGCAACTGGTGGCTTGACGAGATTTTGCAGCCGTTGCTGTGCCCGCAGACATGGCACAGCTGGGCAAAGCCTGGCACAGGGATCAGGGAGGAGCTGCTTCCCCGGGCACAGCCCAGGTCCTGCCAGCCAGCCCCAGCCCTGTTTGTCTGCTGGGCCAGAGGAGCGACATGTAAATGATTAATTAGAAGTCCCTTTTTCCCTCTCCCCGCCAGCCATCGTGGAGCAGCGTGGCCTGGTGGGGTGTCTTTGTGTAACGGGCCATGTCCTGCAGATGTTGTTTGGGAGTGTGGGTTCCAAGCCCTGCCAGCTAACTCTTTTCTTTATTTGTACTGAGTGCATTTGAAGTTGCATCATTTCCTCGGTAAGAACGGTTTTATTTTTGACTGGAGCGTTTGTCAGGTGGAGGAAATCCTAAATGTTGAGTGCTCTCTGCTGGTGAAGATTTCTGCTCCAGTGTTCCCATTCCTGCAGTGTATTTTCCAGGGGGAACTGGATGTGAACATAGGGTGTCTGGACTTAACTCCCTTCCCTAAACATAAAAACTACAAACCAAAGTAAGATCCTTTTTCTTGCCTTCGTGGTCTTCTTTCCTAGAGAATCATTTCTCTCCCTTTCAGTGATTTATAGTCTGTGACTCACTGCTTTTTATTTTCTCATTATCAATGGATGTTTTCATGAGGTAATAAAAACTAGTATAAAAACTTCTCATGAAAGAGCTGATGGTCCTCAGAATAACTCACAGGGATTAAATACTCTGAATTTCTTTTTGACTGCTGAGTTAATGGCGAGAGGAGACTGAGGGAAGACTTACTGGGGTCTGCAGCTTCCTGCCGAGGGGCAGCTCCATCTCTGCTCTGTGTGAGCAGGGACAGGACCAAGGGAAGGGCTGGAGCTGTGCCAGGGAGGGCCACGTTGGATCTCAGGAAAAGGTCCTTCCCCCAGAGGGTGGTTGGCACTGACCAGGCTCCCCAGGGCAGTGGGCACAGCCCCAAGGCTGCCAGAGCTCCAGGAGGGGTTGGACAAGGCTCTGAGGGACAGGGGGGATTGTTGGGGTGTCTGTGCAGGGCCAGGGGTTGGATTTGGTGATCCTTGGAGCTCCCTTCCCTCTGAGGGTGTTCCGTGATTCCACGACGTTGATACAGTAATGATTCAAATAGAATTGTTACAGGGAAATGTTTTGTTGTAGCACAAGCTGATGCGATTTCCATGAGAGACACAAACCAAGCTTTTGACCGTGGGGGTGTTGCCCCAGGAGTAGATATTGGGGTTACTTTTATCAGACTTGCTACTGTTCTTTTTACTAAAAAAGTCCAGTTCTGCATCCAGACCTCAGCCCTGAAATGGCTGTGCTGGTCGCGGTGTCGACGAGTCTCCCCAGAAGGCGCAGTGCCCCCGTGGGTGAGCCTTTCCAAAAAGCACCAAGTAGCTTTGTTGTCCTGTTTTGTGACCTTGCCCTGGGGGCAGTGACGGTAACACAGCTCGTGCTCCCCCTTTGCACTGCCCTGGTGGGTTGTTTTCTTAAGTGTCCACGAGTCCTCCCTGGGCCGGGCAAACCCCGGCCCTCCCAGCAGGAAAACAGGCCCTGCTGTTCTTGGCCTGAGCTGCTCCGAGGGATGAAAAGGGGCTTTATCAGCCAGGAGGGGCAAGGAGCCGCGGCTCCTGTTGGGAGCATCGGAGCACAACTCTGCAGTTTTAACTCATGTGTGCTAAGAAGTGTGAGGAGAAACGAACCAGGAGGTAAATGGGGGTGTCAGTTGTTCCCAAAGTCGGTATCCTCTGAGACGTCTGTTTGTCAGGCCTGGAGGTGAGTCCTCCTTCTCCCTCACCTCCATCCGCCTTTTGCCACAGTTGAAGACACAACTTGTCAGAGCCCAGCAAAACCTTTTAGAGCTTGGCTGGGACTCTGATCCTTGTGGGTGCCTTGCAGCCCAGGATATTCCATGGTTCTGGGATTCAGTCAAGGACACCGAACTGCCACAGGAGGAAACTTAAACTGGGCTCTGCCACTGCAAGTTTACATAATTCATTACTTAAGGAAGAGGTCAGAGTACTGGGTGCTGTGATGGTGACTTGGCACAATGGGCCTTTATTCTTTTATTTCTTCTCAGCAGCTGAAACAACCCTCCCTTGAACCTCTCTGGGCCATGAACTCTCACCCGTGCTTGTGGCAGCACCGTGGGGCTTAAAAACTCACCCAGAAACTGCTGTATCTTCATTTTTATCATCAATAGTGCCTTGAGCAGCAGCTATGTGCTGCTGGGCAGGGCCTTCTGGGGAGCACTCTGTGTGTTCTCCATTGAATAATTCACCTTTTTTGGATGTCCAACCCCCAAAAATGGGTTGATTCTGCTGATTGTGGTGTCCTTGTCGTGGTTTCCATTACATATTTATGTGTGACTTGATCTCCTTAATAGCAACAGTATTGTGTGGGTTTGGTTTTTCAAGCTCTCCTGTATATATACAGAGTCCCTCAAGGGCTCCTGAGAGGGCAGGAGCCTGGTATCTGATCCCTTGGCACCTTCTGCCTCTTTGGGATTTTCCAAATACCTCAATTCCCGCCTGCTTTGTGCTTCTAAGAGGTAAAATCAGGTGTGTTGATATTGGTAATTATTTTAAGATTATCTCTTCTAAAACATTTTTGGTGGCTTTCAGACAGCCAGTATATCTCAAAAACGTCAAATCTCTTTGCATTTTAAGGTCATTAATGTCTTGGGAAATGTGTATCAAGACACTTTCAGTTAAAACTGAATGCAGGAAGAAGAAGACATTTTGCAGTTCCTGTGTGTTTTTAGTGCAGTATTTCGGGAGGAAGCTGGATTTGGAGGCACAAGCACTCCCAGAAAGTGGAATGCTGGTTGCTGGATGATATTTCTTGAGTTTTATTACACCTGCTAAAAACTGGCACTGCCAAGGCGCTGCAGAAAATTTTCAGATGAACAATAGAAAATGTCAGGGCTGTCACCACATGGGGGTGGTAATAAATTCAATAAAGGAAGGCTGGAATTTGTGCCGGAGTCCAGGAGGGATTGGAGGCCCCTGGGCTCTATTGGAGGGGTTCGGGTGCCATCTAATGTTGTGAGGTTTAAGTGCAGCTGAGACAGGTAGTGGTGGTGTTGATCCCGAAATCTCCTGCCGTCCTTTCTCCTCCTGAGAAGCAAAGGCTGTATAAATTCTTCTGCTGCTAACCTGGAATTCCTCTGGGCTCTCCTGATAGGTAACTTCCAATAAAATGTGGATTTCCTTGGAAACAGCTTTTAGCTTGACACTTTTTATAAACAAGCTTCCAGTTATTTTCTGTCTGGTTTGCAGAAAGAATCCAAGGGCCAGGTAGGGTTTAGGAAAGGTACAGTTTAGGGTTGTTTTCACACGTTCTTAGGAATCTTTCCCCTCTGGTTTAGCAGCAGTGGTGATACCAAAGTGCCTTCCAGTGAAAAGGATGGAGTGGAAGCTCATTGCTGGAGCTGAAAGGCTGCACTTCCCTCCTTGGCTTTGTTTATTTTCTTCCAGGTGTGATCAGACCTCTCAGTGAGGAGCTTCTCTGGCTTTTAGCTGGGTCGTGGACAGCTGCAGAACGTGAAAAAGGAATTTGCCTCTAAATCCCCTCCATGAAGCAGGTTTTAGTTGCTCCTCACGCTTGTGTTAATTATTGTCTGTTGTAGAGACAGTAAATTGTGTATCGTGCGCCTGTAAGTGAAACAGCAGCAGAAATGTCCTCTGTAGCTGCTAAACTAAAGGCTGATAGTTGTTGCACCCTCAGGTCTCTCCCTGCTGGGCCATCCAGGCCACCCTGCTCAGGGAATGTCCACATTGTGGTGTTTCCATGGATCAGAGTTCACCCCTGGGCTCTTGGCAGGCGTGTTCCCAACCTCTCCATTTGACTCATTTCCCCCTGTCGTCTCACCCTGGGCAGGTTTGAGAAGGGCAGGATTTACACCTTCATTGGGGAGGTGGTGGTTTCCATGAACCCCTACAAGAACCTGAACATCTACGGCCGGGACACCATCGAGCAGTACAAGGGCAGGGAGCTCTACGAGAGGCCCCCCCACCTCTTCGCCATCGCCGACGCCGCCTACAAGGCCATGAAGAGACGCTCCAAGGACACCTGCATTGTCATCTCAGGTGAGCTGGGAGGGCCTGCCCCTGATCCTTGTGAAATTCCAGCCAGGAGGAGGAGGAGGATGGTTTGGCTGTGAAAGAAAACTTCATTAGCCTCAGGGCTTGTCTGCGTTTGAATCCGTGTGTGGAGACCTCTCGGTTATTTCTTCTCTCTTCAGTCATTCAGCTTTCTCCCAGCCAGCCACGAGCTGGGGCTGTGCCTGCAGAGGGATAACGGGAGCAGGAGCCTTATCCCGCTCCAGGCATCAGCAGAGCTGCTGGCTTTGCCCCTGAGCTGGTTTTGTCAGTGGCAGCAGGGCTTGTTCCCTGCCTGGATCCTGGCACTTCCTTCCCTTGATGTCCCCGAGCTCTGAAAGGCGAGAGCCCCGAGCTGGGGGGCTGAACAGTGGCCCCTTGTCCTACCCAGCCAGGCTTTCTGCTCTAACAATATTCCTTTGATCCTCTGTGTGCCGGGCCCGTTCCCGACCTGGGAAATCTCACATCACAATTGCTCCGAGTCAGCGCAGCCACAGGGTTTAGAAAGTGCCCGAATTGCACACAAAGATGGTTTTAAAACAACAAATCAAACACCCCCCAGACACTGTTGGAGTAGAATTAAGATCTTCTCTGCGGTGATTTGCTTTGTTTTTTTCATCTGTTGGGTCACCCCGGTGTTTGTGCCCCCAGGTGAAAGTGGAGCTGGGAAAACTGAGGCCAGTAAATACATCATGCAGTACATTGCAGCCATCACCAACCCCGGGCAGAGGGCTGAGGTGGAGAGGTAAGGCCTTGCCTGGGAAATAAGGGAAATTTGGGGATCTCTTTCGGGGGGCTCTATAGCTGAGGGTCTCTCGTATATGCTGATTTTTACAGCAGTTCCCGAACTTCTTCAGGTACTGCTTTTGCTCTGGGAATTTTGCAATAGTAATGGCTAAAATCGTGCAGAAAAATTAAAACCCCCCCAGTATCTAGAGGTACCTTCCAAGCAATACCAACCATCTCATGATCTTTGAGGTCTTTTCCAGTGATTGTAAATCAGTTTTCCTGGGGCAAATTGCCCAAAGTTTGGGTACATTAGGACAGCATGTTGAGTGCAAGGCGTGTATTCCATGAGCTTCCAGGCTCATGTGCTCCTGATTTGTAAAATGTGCCTGTTAGTCCTGGAGTAAAAGTATTAGAACAAAGAATGTGCCTTTCTGCTGAAAACAGATTTAATACCAACCTCGAATAAACTTTGCAAAAGAGCTCAATAAACTGGTTTCAAACCTGAAATGTGTAAAGGAGCTGAGTTTTTGATGCTGCTTTCAGCCAGGGTTTGGTCTCTGAACCAAAACGCCTTTGCTTGCTCTGAGTGAAGCCCAAAAAGGCACAATAAAACTGTTTAGAGACAGAGTTTTTAGCCTTTAAACAGCAAAGGTATTTCTTGCAACGTTGGGGAACCCCCAGCTCGAGTTGGACAAAGAGCTCGGTGGTCTTTGGCACAAATCAAGGAATATATACAGTTTCTGTGAAAGGTTGCAACACTTTACATGCATATTCATACCATTGCAACATCAGATTATAATATTCATAACAGGTGGAGTTGGGGCGGAGTCTGGGGTGCAGTCTTCTTTTTGGGGTGATCTGTGGTGGGAGATCCTGTTACTTTGGCCTCGGTAGGGGTCGTTTTCTCTCCTCATCCTCGGTGAACTTTTCAACTTTCTCTTGATTCTGCTGACTCCATGGTGAATTTTGCAAGATCCTTGGACTCAAGCCCCTATTTCGCCCCTTATCTTTCTGTGCTCTATAAAATATGTCTTTAGGTAGGTGTGTAAACATTCCTTTGGTGCACAGTACCATCTCCAGCTACTCCTTGGATTCTAATTTCCTCGGCTAAAAGCAAGGCCTGTATTCTGAGTTAACTCTTCAGGGCCTTGTTCTGTTTCCTGAGGAGTGTCGCTGACAGCTCCCAGCTGATTTCCCGTGGGATTGCTGATGTCATCCACATCTGCCCAGCTGTGTCATCAAACAGCATCGCTGCTGGGGCGGAATTCTGCCCCAGAAATGCTTGGGAAACAGATCCCATGGTTTTGAGTGTTCAGGTCTGGACTTAGCCTGTTTCCTCTTCCATCCCTCCACCCTGCAGAGTGAAGAACATCCTGCTGAAGTCCAACTGTGTGTTGGAGGCCTTTGGCAACGCCAAGACAAACCGTAATGACAATTCCAGCCGCTTTGGGAAATACATGGACATCAACTTTGATTTTAAAGGAGACCCAATAGGTGGGCACATCAATAATTACCTGCTAGAAAAGGTAAGGCCCCCTCACTGCCAGGTGAGAGCCTTTGCTGGAGTTCCTTTTGCAGTATGGGCTCTGCCAGCAGGGAGTTTTCTGTTCAGACAGGTGAGGTGTGAGGGCAGGGAAGAGAAATCCAGGGCTTAATTTTCCCTCAGGAGTCAGTAAAGTCCCTGCAGTGCCCTGTCCTGGGACACCAGGACTACCAGAGCTCACCAGGAAAAAAGAGACTTCCTTACTCGAGCACTTCTGTGCATGTGGGTGTGTGAACTTTAATTTCAGCTTTAATTCTGGATACAATTTGCCATCTGCACAGCTCCTCCTTTGTGAGCCCCTGCTCTGGGAGCTCCCTGGTGGATCAGGAGATCTCCAGGGCTGTAAGTAGCGACAGTCTGCTCGAGAAGTGTTATTTTGGAATAAAGCCACAGTCTTGTGTGGTGTTTTAGTAGCATTGTTTTTAATGTATTCCGAGTGATCCCTGAGCATAATTATTTTTCTCATGTCATTAAGTGGTGTCTGAAAACATTGGGATATGTAAAAGTGTAGAGAAGAGGGGTGTGAGCCATTAACAGCTCTTGTTGTGTGAGACATGTCTGGCTTTAATTATGTGCTTGACCACATCTGCCAACAGCTTTTTGTTTGTGTTTTGTTTTGCTCTTCCCTTTATTTCCCTGAAGTCTATTTTCAGAAGAAACACTTTATTTAAAAAAAAAAACGAAAACAACAAACCAAAACAACAAACCCAAACATTTAACTTGGGATACTTTGATGCAGAAAAGGGCTGGGACTGCAGCTGCAGCGACTTAAATCCTGATGATTTGTTCCTCCTGATTGTTTATTTCGTATTCTCTACTTCTCCCAAGTTAAATTTGTTTCCATTTGAAAGCAGTTGAGGCTCTGGCCTGAACACAATCCTTAACAGAGAGTGGCTTTGCACTGCAGGAGGAACACAGAGAATCAGGAAATTATAGAACATCTTAAGCTGGAAGCAACCCCCAGGGACCATCCAGTCCTTGCACAGACACCCCAACAATCCCCCCCTGTCCCTCAGAGCGTTGTCCAAACCCTCCCGGAGCTCTGGCAGCCTTGGGGCCGTGCCCACTGCCCTGGGGAGCCTGGTCAGTGCCAACCACCCTCTGGGGGAAGAACTTTTCCCTGAAATCCAACCTGACCCTGCCCTGACACAGCTTTGTACCTCATCACTCTCATATGTTCAAACTTGTAACATAAAGTAAGGATTCGTTGCTTGTTGGCTGAATGTCTGCTGCATTTAACTTTCTTCATGCTGTTTTCCCCTGGTTTGGAGTGAGAGCTCTGGAATAGAACTGTGGCTCCCTAAACAAGGCCCTTGTGTCAGAGCAGAGCATCCCCTGGGTGCTGTGATCAGCCTGTCCCAGGAGTGTGGAATTGCTGACCACCAGGCCCTGAGCATTTGTCTGTAGTCACTGGGCCTGGTTTTCATCTCCAGTGACTAAATCATTCTAAAACTAAAATGTTTATTTGACTCTTCCACGCAAGGAGTCCTGTGGTTGCCACCTGGGGGTTCCTGGGTGGAAGTAGGACATTGCAGCTGTTACACAAGCTGGTCTTTCTGGTTATAGACTTCAAACCCTCCATTCCCTCCTGTGCAGTGGTGTTGATATCAGGGAGCTGGGGTTGGGGCTGCCCTGGCAGGGGGAGCTCTGTGGCTGAGGGAGGAGCTGGGGAAGCCCAGCCACAACACCCACGTCTGTGTTTTGTCTCCCCCCAGTCCCGTGTGATTGTGCAGCAGCCTGGGGAAAGGAGCTTCCATTCCTTCTACCAGGTTTGTATCCCTCTGCTGAACCAAATCTCTTGTGTCCAGAACGCCCAGAGCTCTCACCCTCTCGTGTGTTTTCCTGAGGGTTCCCTCGTTGCAGCTTCCTGGGTGATCTTGGGTTCTTTAGCTCTTTGTGCTGGGAAGGAGCATGGGAAGATTGATTGTTTTCCATCCTCCAGTCCCTTATTAACACATTTATAAACTCCACAGGAGGCTGACTAAACCAATATGGTAGGACATTGGACTTTGACTCACTGTTTTATTTGTAGCAAATCTAATCCCTCTATTTTCTCCTAAGGCCTTTAGTCCATATGGAAGTAATTTTATGACACCAAGTTGACTTCCTTGGTTTTTTGGAGGTCCTTTTTAATGTCTTCCACATTGTGCAGTGGTTCCCTGGGTGTCCTTTGGGGGCTCTGGTTGGCCTGTTAGTGTAACCTTGCTTCTCAGCTTAGCAGGGAGGGAAACACAGGTTTGTTTATTTTTTCCCCACTTAGCCGGTGCTCCATGATGGCATGTTAGCACTTTTCTCATGGACAGGTCATTTCCATGTGGAAAAGTCTCTGTGTAGAGCAGCAAAGGGAAATGTGGTTGCCAAGACACAGCTGTGGCATGTCACAGATGTAACCAGGGCTGGTCTGTGAGGAGGTTCAGGCTGGTTTTTTTCAGCAGTTGTGACTCAGAAGGACAGTGATTTGGGCAGCCACCACCCCACGCTGTGCATCCCACACACGTTCTGCTCCCGACTCCAGGTCCTGGAGCAGTAATTAATATTTTGGGGATTTTGCTTGCCAGGCAGATGAATAAGGAGCAGAAAAAGGAAGGATTTTGTGTTTTTCATTCACCGTTTCTCAAACCCCTCTTTGTGCAGCTCCTGCAGGGGGGTTCTGACCAGCTCTTACGTTCTCTGCGCCTTCAGAAGGACGCGTCAGCCTACAGCTACATCTGTCCTGGGGCACAGATCAAGGTGAGCCTGGCTTAGAGGCAGCTTCTCTTAAAATTGGAAGTGCTGCTTGAAATGCTGAAAGCACTGCTGAGCTAGCAGAAGCCGAGACCAATATTTATGGGATGAACATGGAAAGGTAACGCTGCTGTTTTGGTTTTAGTGGAGTTCCTGGCCCTTGGGGACAAAGCACACGTGTGCTTAGACTCATAGAAGGAATAGGCTTGTGTGTGTACAAGTGTAGTTGTGCATCCTACATTTAAACGTTCTAGCACTCATTACATGATAAAAACGCAGTAAAATGATGTGTTAATTAAGGCAGGTGGAGATATTTGACCCGTTACCAGTGACAGACATTCCATAATGGAGAACTTAAACTGCTTTCTGGACCAAAAAGCCATAAGGACTCATTTCTTTACAGTAGGCCCGTTTAAGTTACTGAAGCATTCAGCCTTCATGGCCTCAGGGAAAGAAGGGAGCAAACCCATGAGGTTTGTAGGACAACAAGATGAGATGCCCTTGACTTCAACTTGTTAGGTGGGACTCTCACAGAGCAGGCATTAAGAGGTTCAGAAAACTGCTGAAACAAGTTGAAGATAATTTCTTGATACAGGTACAAAATAAGCCAACTAGGAAAGGCGCCTCCTGGGTAAATAGAACGGAGGGAGTGTGATGGTTGGTGCCTGCCTTGGCCGCAGTGATCATGAAAAGATTGCATTTTAGATCTTTGGTGATATGAAAAAAGCAGAGGGACTGCCCTGCATTTTGAGAGAGCAGGTCACAGGATGCTCAAGGAACTATTTAATAAGGTTCCCTGGGAATCTGTTTTTCAAGAGTCTTGAGGTCCATAAATACCAGACACTTTTTGAGAGGTGTCTTTTCAGAGCACAGGAGGAGACAATTCCAGTGTGTCAGAAGTCAGACAATCAGGGCAGACAACTGAATTTGACTGAACAGGGATCTCCTCCTGGAAATGAGGAAGGAAAAGAAAGCAAGGTCAGGCTCCATAGCAGGACTGCAGAGATGCTGCTCACCACATATACAGATGCATCTGGAGTTGTCCCCAGTGTTGTCCCTCAGAAGCAGAGTCCAAACAAAAGGCTCTCTGATGTCCCCGTTGCTTTGGTGAGATGGTCTTTGGCACAGAAACCCACAGACCAACAGATGCCTGATCAGCTTCTCTAGAAATCTGCAGGGAAAACAAACCCTGGGATTGGGAAGGGGGAAGGCAGAGGCTCATCTAGAGGAAGGTGGAGACCAGAGGTTTCCTGCTGGTGCTCTGCAGCTTCTGCCTGGAGGGTCTGTGAGGGCTCAGCTTGTCACTGCTACTCTGGATGCTTTTATGAACCACTTCTACTCTTTCTCACTGAATTCCACTGGGAAATCTGTTGTACTGTGGTGGATTTCTGTATCTTACCTGCCAGAACACGCGTGTGCAGTGCAGGGTTCAGTGTCCAGGCATGTGAGATGGCATTGGAATGAACTGGGGAACCTCATGACAGTGTCTTGCATCTGAAAAATATCAAAGTACAAATCTGTTTCCCATGGGCTTGGGAAATCTTTGCTGAATTCCATTAAATCCATCCTGCCCCAAACTTCTCTTCACCCTCAGTGTTCCATCAATGATGGTGCCGAGTTCAAAGCAGTAGCTGATGCCATGAAAGTGATTGGCTTCAAGCAAGAGGAGATCCAGACTGTCTACAAAATCGTGGCAGCCATTCTCCACCTGGTAAGATCCCTGTTCCTGGGTGTCCCTGGGCTGTTCCTCGTCTGCCAGCAGCTTGAATTTTCCCGCTGCAGAAGCAGTTGGAAGGTCTGTTGGCTGGGGAAGTGTGCACAGCTCACAAGTCCCAGGGGTGGGGGAAACTCCTGGCTGAAACAGGACACTGTGAGGATGGAAGATCACATGTATTCCTGTGCATTCCACATCCCAAACCAGACATGCCACTGAGTACTGAGAGCTGTTAAATGTTGTGAAAAAGGAATTGCTGGGGGTTGGCAGTGAGGGGGTGGGGAGCTTGTGTCCCCTTTTGCCCTCACACTCACCATCGCCGTGGTGGTTCTGCCGGAGGGACAGTGCTTCACTGCATGGTGGAGGCTTGAGCACAGGGGACATGGGAGACCTCTTAGTTTTCCATGTTCTGAAGCTGAGGAAAGCCTGGAATGCCCTGGGTTCTCCTGGGGCCCACAGAGCCTCCTCCCCTGCACAGTGTCCCTGTAGCTCAGCTCTTGTGTTTCCCTGAGGAGAGAAGCAGGAGGAGGGTGGCAAGGATCACTGCAGCTTTGCTCCAGCTCCTTCTCCTCCTTGGGACAGCTGTGCCCCAGTGCTGGGGTGGAACAGGGGCAGAGCAGAGTGGGGCTGTGCAGGCAGGGTGGGAGAGCACCCAGTCCTGGGGATCACACAGTGCTTCATCCTGGCAGGGCAGGTATCCAGGAGCAGACTGTGGAGGTAAAGTGCTGCCAGTCCAGTCCCACTGGCGCTGACCTGCCAGCTTCCCCAGAACATTCCCATTCCCTCTGTGGGCAGGAGAACTGCAGTCAGTGGTTCTGTGGTGAGCTGCAGTGAAGACACATCCAGTGTTTATATCCATAGTGTAATTTCCCATCCCTGGACTCCGAATCTTGAGATGGTGTTTGATTAAATCTCAGGGAGTGTTTGATGTGATTTTTCCCAAGAGCTGGACTGAACACTGAGCAGAGATGCTTTGCTTTGAGCCAGGCTTTGCTGCTTCCAGTGATGTTGGAGCTTTGTGAGTATGAGGGTGTGCAAGGCCCACCCTTCTAGCGTGGCAGGAGATTGAGTGCCTGGAACAGCAGGTGGAATGTGGGTGGGCTGGGGGCAGACGAAGGACATGGGGCAGTTCCTGCACAAAAGGACATGGAGAAATCCACCTTCTTGCTGCTCGTTGCAGGGGAACTTGAAGTTTTCCGTGGATGGAGACACGCCCATGATCGAGAACGGGCAGGTGGTGTCCACCATCGCAGAGCTGCTCTCCACCAAGGCCGACATGGTGGAGAAGGCCCTGCTGTTCCGCACGGTGGCCACGGGCAGGGACGTCATCGACAAGCAGCACACGGAGCAGGAGGCCACCTATGGCAGGGATGCCTTTGCCAAGGTGAGTCCCAGCGCCCTGTCCCCACCCCCAGCTCTGGGGGGGTGACAGTGACTCACACACATTTCCCCCACCTTTGCCCTTGGTTGAGTTTCGGGCCCTGGAAGACAAAGCCCTTGTGTGCTCGGAATCACAGGAAAAAATACACTTGTGTGGTACTTAAAATTACACTAGTGAAGTTGTTCCTCCTGCATTTAAACATTATAGTGTTCATTCCGTTACAAAAAGCAGTAAAATGATTTGTTGATAAAGGCAGGTGTAGGTATTTGATCTGTCACCAGTGACAGACATCCTGTGCTTCGTAATGGAGACGCTGAAGTGCCTTCTGGGCCAAAAAGCCATAAGGACTCATATTTTACAGTTTTGCTTGAGTTGCACTGGGTGCAGCAGACAGGGATGCCCCAGGAAAGGATTCAGTGTGGAGTTGCTGTCAGAACTGCACAGGTTTCAGTGCTTGGGAGCATTCCTGGGTGGATTAGGGAGCCCAGTGCTTGCTGTGCACCGTGTGGGGTTGGTTCTGGATGTGCACACGCCTGTGTTCTGGGGGGGACTGTGGCACAGCCCCATCCCTGCCCTTCCCAGCCTGGATCCAGCACCCATGGCCAGCAGGAGGGCAGGGGCTGCAGGCCAGGCTGGCATCTGCAAAGGGAATGTGTCATCCAGGGTGGAATATTTTGTGAAATACAATTAATTTAGCAGTTAAATTCAAAGAGTAGAGAGTGGAACTAGAACACAGGTTGGAAACCCAAAGTGTTATATTTTTTTTTTTTTTAATAAATAACCCCAGAATGATTTGGGTTGAAAGGGACCTTGAAGGCCATCTAGTTCCAACCCCCTGCCATGGGCAGGGACACCTTCCACCAGCAAGGTGAGCCGTGATGGCAGGAGTGACAGTTGTCCCTCCTTCTTTAAGAAATCAAATGATAATGGAAGAAGAGGTGAAGTTATGAAGATCCTTGATTATTAACTGCACTCCTTTTCCTGATATGTTTGCCCAGCTTCACAGTACATTTTGAACATGAGGACTTTGAAGACTCTGCCTACAGAACATTTTCTGTGAACTGGGCTATTTTCCTGCCGTTGTGTTCAGTTCTTAGGTTTCTATAACTGACCTTTCACTCGGCTCTTCCTCACTATTGTTAAATAATTCTCAGGAATGGAAGTTATTAGGCAGCTGAAAAGCCAACTGGGATCAAATTAGGGAACTGCTGTATCCAGTGATTGGGTACAGTGCTGGGATTTCGACTCTGCATGAATGAGTTTAGGAAGAAGGACAAGAACTATTTTCATAGAATATATCCTTCAGTGAGGAGCTGCTCACTTCTAGCAGGTTGTTACCTGTAGCTTTGGTGGGGGCAGGGCAGGAATGGGCCGTGTGGCACCACATGTTGAATTTGCTGGGCAGAACTGGGGCAGGAGCAGCAGAACCCCCAGAGTGTGTCTCCTGCAGGCCATCTACGAGCGTCTCTTCTGCTGGATTGTGACACACATCAATGATGTGATCGAAGTGAAGAACTATGACACCACAGTCCATGGGAAAAACACGGTCATTGGAGTCCTGGACATCTATGGCTTCGAGATATTTGACAATAACAGGTGAGCCACGTTGTTAAAGCCCAGTGTGGAGCCTTCTCCCTTCCCAGGAAACTCATCACCTTCTTTTGTTCTGTTTCTGCAGCTTCGAGCAGTTTTGCATCAATTACTGCAATGAAAAGCTGCAGCAGCTCTTCATTCAGCTGGTCCTGAAGCAGGAGCAGGAGGAATACCAGCGAGAGGGAATTCCCTGGAAGCATGTGAGTGCTCTGGCAGGGCAGGGAGGGTCGGGGTGAGGTCAGTGGACCAGCACAAGTCCCAGCTCTGAGGCTGCTCCACATGCACGTCCCTGCTGCAGTCGATGGGACATCTGTGTCCCTGCCAGCTGTCCTGGCAGACGTGCTGTCACGTCAGGCTGGGGCAGGAGCCAACCAGTCACCTCAAACGTGGGAGAATAAGGGACTCCAGGTCTGACATAAAACCTACTGTGGCATCTCCGTGATGCCACACACATCACTGTGTGTTTCTGTTGTGCTTCTGCATTTTGTCTCGTTGTTGATATTAACATGTAAAAATCTTGACTTTCCCTGTTCAAATTCCCTTCAGGGTGCAGGGGACAGGATGTGCAGTGTCACTGTGGTGACTGCACACAGCTGAATTTTCAAAAGCATTTTAAAGTGCATTCTGTAGCAGAGGTTTGTGTCTGAGGGGTTTGAAAGATCATTTTCCCTGCTCTAAAATGGTGAAGAGTAGCCTGTTCAATTTGGAGTTAGAGATCTGCAGACTCAGAGCTGATTGCTCCTCCTGGGCATGGTGGGCCTCATCCTCCCTGTCAGCACTGGGACCCTCCCTTTTCTCCAGCCAAGGTCACAAACACCCCTGTTCTTTTTTTCCTGCAGATTGATTACTTCAACAACCAGGTCATCGTGGACCTGGTGGAGCAGCAGCACAAAGGCATCATTGCCATCCTGGACGACGCCTGCATGAACGTGGGGAAGGTCACGGACGAGATGTTCCTGGAGGCTCTCAACAGCAAGCTGGGGAAGCACGCCCACTTCTCCAGCAGAAAGGTACCCTCTCCTGCACCCTCGAAGCTTCCTTTCACCTTGCCCGTGCTCTGATGGAATCAGGGGAGAGGGTTCTGAGGGGTGGCTGGGTTGGGATCGTCACGGCTCAGTGCGAAATGAGGTGCCCGGAGCAGCCGCAGCCGCAGCCCAAGCCCGCGCTCGGCAGAGGGAGCTCCAGCACGTCCAATGGCACATCCCTTTTATTCCGGGATGAAAAGGAGCCTGAGCTCGTGCCTTGACGGATCATGATGTCATCTGTAACCAATCGATGCTCCGCTCCAGCCCACGTGCCGCTCTGCCCAGGCTGCTCTAACGCACAGTGACAGTGGAATTATTCACACTCCTGGTTTATCACAGGAGCGCTGGGGGTTCTTCCCCTCATCACTGGCTGCACAACGTCCTCGTCTCCCCCTGTACCTCGGAGCACCCAGGCCCCCCTTGCCTGGCTTTGTCTGGGCTACAATGGACGAATTAAAAGGCTTCATTTATTCCTCACTTGGCAGCAGTTTGCAAAATGGTCACCAGCCTGATTAATTTGAGAATCTTTCACATGGAGTAATCAAATAAGGGCCTTTAATTTATTGATGTGTCTCCACTCAGAAGCGTTGTCTGAAAATGCTTTGTGAGTGCTGGTTCCCCCTGCTCCCTCCCACCCCAGCACAACATTTTATGTAGGTCAGAAATACCAAATTAGCCTGGTTGTGTAAGATATGTGCTAAAGGCTGCCTCGGGGGAGCCAGGGTAAACAATGCGTCTGGCTGGGGCTGGCTGGGGAGAGGCCAGGATGGAAACAAACCAGAGCCACTCTTTCCTCCCACATGTGCCTCTCCTTAAGTGCCCCGTGGCTGCAGCACACCTGACACCTCACCTGCCACGTGCACCCGAGCTGAGGGAGGGGGATCAGGGATCCTGCTCCCAGGGTTGACCCAGATTTGGCAGTGACATGGCACGTCCTGAGAAAACTCACCTGGAAAACAAGTGCACTGGTGGAGCCCAGTCTGGGTCCCTGCTGGAACACAAACTGCTTCCTTTGGTAGTACTAATGCTTGGGAAGAGTGGGACCCGTCCAGGGGGGATGGAGTCTGGGATCCTCTGCACTGGGCTGGGGTGGGAGTGGTCCGGTTTCTGGAGTCTCTGGTCAGTGGATGTGGAGAAAGGAGTTGGGTTCCTGTGCTCTCCTTGGTCTCAGGGGAAGGGGTTCCACCGTGGAGGGAGCAGATGGTCCTTCAGTGCAGCGGCAGAAGGGGCTGGAATTTCATAAAGTATCTGGGAGGCTGCAAAATGAAACATGAAAAGTCAAATCTGGTCGAGTCCTTCCCTTCAGGAGTCCCTTCCCAGCAAGGAGACGTTAAAGGACGAGGTTGCAGCTGCAGCGTTGCTCAGCAGGAGGTGGCGTTGTCAGGAACTGTCTGCACAGGCTGAGGGGGAAACAAGGAATCCTGCTATAAATAATGCTTATGGAGGGGATGATGGATCTGCCTGGCTTGCTAATTTCTAGCTAAATCAATAGAGCCTTGAAAACATTGACCCATAAACCTCTCAGCATAATTATTACTCTTCCTCCCCCTCACGTCTCTGCAGTCGTCCTTTACCAGCGCCTCAGATCCCTTCACACCCAGAACTGCTGTGGGAAGCCTGAGCTTTCCCAACCAGCCTCTTCCACCTTGGATTACAACAAAGGGCTGGGTTTCGTGTCAGAATTTGGCTCTGCAGGTGCAGTGGGTCCATGCAGACACCGAGAAGTTCCGTGTGGGTGGAGGCTGTTCCTAAAGAGTTCCAGGGCCTGTGCTGCTGTGTTGGGAGCAGCTCCCATCCTCAGCCCCACTTCATGCTCCACTGCTCCCCTGCAGAGCGTGTTGCACTCTGGCTCCATGTGGATGAGCTCTAGGGGGCTGCTGTGTCCTAAACAGTCGTGTCCTGGTTTGAGCCCCGCCTGGCTGATCCGAGCTGCCTCCTTGGTTGTCCCGGCAAAGGCCAGACAAACCCAGGGAACACTGGGGAACACTTCCACTGTGGGCATTTGTGGCAAAATGTTGTGTTCCTGGAGCAGGGGTTGTCCTTCTTGGAGCTGTCTGACTCTGGATCTGCTGACTGCTCTGATGGCACTTCCCAATATCACTGTTTGTTTTCTCGGCCTCTTCAAGTTCTGATTCTTTTCTGTTGGTATTATGCTTTGGAAGGATCCAGTGCAGTGATTGTCCATGAATGCCTAAATCTTCAAAGTGTGGAGGACACCAGTCTCAGCAAACTGGTTGTGAAGGGAAGAGTATCAGTCACAAGATCAGTCCTTGCTGGTCCAGCTGATGTTGTGTCTTCCAAGTCACTGGGCAGGAGGGTCTTGGAAGTAGGAGAGAGATCAACATGGGACAGATGTGTAATGATAACATGATACACTCCCACTCTGCAGTGATCTGCAGCCCAGGAAGCTCCTGAATCACTGCTGGAATCCTTAATAGATGAGGGTTTTTTTAATTCTCAAAGAATTCCACAGCTTAGATGCACACACAGAGTGCTCCTTCCTTCCTGTTTTCCTCTCTCCTGCCTTTTCCCTTTTAGTTTCCACCTCTCACCTCCTAGTTTTTAAGTAGCAAACCATGGTCCTCATCATCATCCCCACGTGATTTGCCATTGTCTCTGGGCATTTCTTTCTCAGCCTGCAGGGGCTGAGCTTGTCAGCCCGTCCTGCCAGAGCAGTCAGGCAGTAATTGGTTGGTTTTGCCCTTCAGCAAGTCTTTCCCAGTTCTGCAGTGTCCTTTTTGAGGTGGAGGGTGTTTCAGGTACTTGTTGGCTGGAACTGGACAGTTTGGGGCCCATCAGTTGCTGTGAGCTTTGGCCTTTCTCAGTGTGTTTGCTGCTCCGATGCTGAGTTTCCTTTGCTCTGCTTTGCCCTCGTTCAGCACCTCGTGTCTCCTGCAGTTCTCCCCAGCCCTCAGTGATGAAGCACCATCACCCAGCCCCTCGACCTTCCCCCTGCCCTCAGATCACAGCTCCTTTCAGCTGCTGGGAACAGCGTGGGCTCAACTCAGGCCCCCAACTTTCCAACACTTACGTGTGGGGACCCTTTCTCTTGTCTTTCAGAGCCCTTAAATTCTGTGAGCTGTCAGTGAGGAAGGGCTCACAGAAAGCCAAGCAGGTGCTCCATGTGTTCAGAGACTTGCTGGTCTTCTTTTTTACACTAATTTCAGCAGGTTTGCTCAGTAGACACAAAGTTTGGACAGAGTCACTTTTTAGAAAAACAAAACCCCAAACAACAAATAGCAAAATCACTGATCCATGTTACAGCAGCTCCCAGTCTCTCCAGAGCTGGATGAGTTTTAGGAGGAGCTTGTGCTGCCAACTGCGTCCTGTCTGGTAGCACAGACACATTTCCTTTGTCGTTTGCTTTATACCTCTTTTATTGACTTGTTGCTTTGAGCTGTGTGTTTGGGTGGCAGAAAAAGGCATTCCACCCTCCCCAGCTCCGTGCTGGGAGCACAGCTGCAGACAGAAAAATGACTTTGTTTGCCTGGTATTGCCTCATTTCTTCATTTTCTCTGTGTTCTGCTGCACCTTGGTCATCCATCAGCTCTGCAGCTGCCAGTGCTCTTCCTACTCCTGTTAGGCTGGACTTCCCACACCTCTGGAGCCTGCTGGGGGCCTTGGAGCTCACATTGCTTGAGTTCCTCCTCATGGTTTATTTTTTTATAAAATATATTCTGTTGTATTTTTTTCATCTGTCTGTCACTTTGAGCCCATCTGTTTTCTCCTCTTGGACACGGGTGAATTTTTGGAGGGTATCATCCTGCTCCCAGTTACCTCTCCTGCCCTGCACTTTGACCATGCTAAATGCCTCCTTTATTTTCCAAGAATTTTGGGGGGATTGCAGATATTGCTCCCAGCCCTCAGTGTTGTTAAATGGTGCCCGTGCTGCCTGCAAAGACTTAAATTCATCTCCTGCCCCTTTTGCCTGTAACAAAAAATCCTCATTTTTTTATCTCATTCTCCTTTTTTAATTAAGCTGAACCTGATGGATTTTTTGGCTTCTGCTATTCCTGAAGGGCTGAGTTTATTACAGCCACTGCTGCTGAGCAGCTGCCACTGGACATCCCTTACAGAAGGGATGGGAGGGGAGTTTGAGCTGGAGTGGTGGATCTGTAGGGGGGTCCCTGTCTGAGGGGTGTCAGATGACCAGGGACTTATCTCTGGGACAGAACAAGCCCTGCTGTTGTAGCTGTCACATTTTAATTGGCTCATTTCTTTGCCGAGCAGCGACACAGCAATGGGAGAAAACATCAAGGAAGACTCAAAAAGAGGCACAAATGAACTCGTGAGTGCAATGTTTCTCTACAGGCACAAGTCTTCTTTCTACATAATGGTGTTTCTGAGATAATATCAATTCTTCAGTACAACCACAGGCTCTTGCAACTTGGTTTGGTACAGATTTATGTTCTCACAGTATGAAAACATATGATCAGTGTTGAAGTGGATTTCACATCTGCACACGCACATGTGGAGTGGAACAATTAGAGTTTCCCGTGCTGTTTTGAAGGCGTGCTCTTGTGCTCGAAGCCTGCAGATCCAGGGCTGATGCTCTCACGTCAGTCCAGGGGTGATGTTTTAATGTCTCTGGATTTATTTCAGCTTTGTGCCACGGACAAAACGCTGGAGTTCGACAGGGACTTCCGGATCAAACACTACGCTGGGGACGTGATGTGAGTTCCGTGTCACAAATCAAGTTGCACCTTCTATTTTCTGTCCTTTCCCCAGCTCTGGAGTGGTGCAGTATTCTGATTTACTGCTGCCTCTGGTGCGAGCCAGAACTCTGTCACCCACAATTACAGCGTGAAGCACTCGCTTATCAGTTCAATCTCCTGCTCTCCAGAGTGGGGGCTTGTGCTTGGAGCGAGACAAAAGGAGGGAGAGGGGAGGGGGGCGAGGGGAGAGCTGAGCTCCAGGGAAAAAAGGAGGGGAAAAAAGGCAGCAGTGTTTATGCAAGGAAGCTACACTGAGCTAATAAAATCTGGTTTAGACATCTGTTTAGAGCGATTATGTAACTCTGGCTTTAAATTCTCAATCAGTTTGAGCTCAGAGCATGGGGGGGGGGGTTTAACCTGCAGGAGGGTTGGGAAGTCGGGAATGTGTGCAGGAGGTGGGAGCAGTGGGAAGGAGGAGTAAGTGGAAGTGAAAGGTGCACATGTTCCCTGGGAAAGCTGTTGTCTGGAATAGCACTGGAGTCGTTTAATGCTTTGGGATTTGTGTAATTTCCTGTGACAGCAGAATCTACAGGGAGTTACTGAGGAAATAATTCAGGATTTCTTTTACCCTGGGACTAAATTTACCTTCAGTTTAGAAGAGTAACCAGTGTGTTCATAATGGAGATCTGAGGATGGGGAGGCCCTGGCACAGGTTGCCCAGAGAAGCTGTGGCTGCCCCTGGATCCCTGGAAGTGTCCAAGGCCAGGTTGGACGGGGCTTGGAGCAACCTGGGCTGGTGGAAGGTGTCCCTGCCCATGGCAGGGGTGGGACTGGGTGGGCTTTAAGGTCCCATCCAACCCAAACCATCCCATGATTTTGTGGTTTGAGGGTGGCTCCATGCAGGGATTTGCATGCTGTGGGGCTCTGCATCCCAGAGCTGCAGTTTGGGTGCAGATTCCCAGGTGGGATCTGGAGCTCGGGAAAGAACCGAGTGGGAGTCACTGGATGGGGAGACTTTTGAGCTTTGCCTTGAGGACAGAGCACTTGAGTCTTGGAGAAGAGATAAAACTCTGAAGCAGTGATGTTCCAGAAATATCCAGTGATGTTTCTGTGGGAATGAAAGTAGGGAGGGGCCCAGAATGTGTGTGTGTGTGTCTTGATTTCCAGGAGAGTTCCCCAGTCACTTTGGGGCCCTCTCCTCCCAGAGAATCTTCCCTGAAACCAAGAGAGGGGCAGATTAGACATACTGGAAACAAACCCTAATTTCCCTGGGATTTAGCTCAAACACTCGTTTTGGAGGCAGAAATCCTGAGTGTAACTCCTGAATTTGAGCCACCTACGACCTGCCCAAGCCCTGGGAGATGTCTCAGCCTTTACCTGCACAGCTGAAACACCTTTCTGAACCAGGGATCTGCAGTGTCTGTAGGGGTCCAGGGGTGCTGATTCCACCCAGAAACCAGCAGTTCAGAGAAGGACTTAGCTGCTTTGCAATTAACTCTGTTTTCCCTTTTTTTTTAGCTACTCAGTCACTGGATTTATTGACAAAAACAAGGACACTTTATTTCAAGACTTCAAGCGCCTCATGTACAACAGGTAGGGGTATTAATGAGGTGAATTTTAAGCTGATTTGTCAGAATCCTGTTTTGTGGAGTGGATGGTAGCAGAGACTGAGCTTTTCACTGGTTCTGTCTCTGTGTGAATAAACACATTCCTTGGGGATCTGATCTTTGTTCACCCACCGTGACCCGAGGGCTCTTAGTTTGATTTTTCAGGTTGAAGTCCCTGCACATGTTGGGTTTGTTCTGATACAGCCTTTAATTGCACTAAATTTCAAGTGTTGGTTTGAAACCAACTGATTGTGCAACCAAGATAGTGCAGAGATTACTTGTGCTGCCTGATTTGTCATTAACCAGGTTTTTGGGCCATTTGCGGATGTGCCATCACTGCTCTGGCTTTAATCAGTGCTAAAGATGCTGAGTAGCTTTGGTCAACAACAGATATCCTTGGCCTGGGCTAAAACACCCCATTTGGAAAGAAATGACACAGTAAAGTGGGCAAATAGATTTGAGTCCCTTCGTATGTGCAGTGACACGAAAATGTAAACCGTGACCTCACGCCTTGGGCAAGTCAAAGGTGCCTCTGAGAAGCAGGTTCGAAACCCATCAGAATATGTGTGTGAGTGCCCAGAGAGCTGCTTTCCTTCACAGCTGGCGTCAGACATGTTCTGGCTTGGGTAACTGTGGCACAACCCCCCGTTTTAGCCGTGCGGTGTTAACTTGGTTCCCTGTCCTGTGGTGTTGACTCTCTCTGCTCCCCTGAACAGCCCCACTGTTCCTGTTTTGAAGACTCCCCACTGACCAAAACCCTTGCAAAATATTTGCTGTACAGAGGTTTTGTTAAATTTAGCCTGTTTTCTGTGAAGGCTCTGGATGAGCCTGTTCCCAAACAGCACTTGCAGCACATTAAAGCTGTGACAAATTGGCCATTGCATTGCTGGAACTGTGCTCGGTCCCTGTCTCTTCCCCAGCTCTTACCATCCATCAAGGCCACTTTACCTCACCCTCAGCCCTTCAGAAATATGGGCTAAAGTGTATAAATTGCTTTATATATCCAGAGTGGTGCAGAAATACAGCTTGAGATCAGGTCACAGGTTCCCGGGGAGGATGTTGTGGGTCTTACTCTCCTCTGTTTTGATTAAATTCTTTATGTTGTGTCTGTAAATCAGACCCTGCCTTTGATGGATCACCCCAGAGGGATTGTCACTGTCCCATCGCTGCACATCCTGATCTGAAGAGAGAATGTGCTGCTTGTTTTTTCAGGATATTCAGTTGTAAGCTTGAACTTGCCCTTAGAAGCAGGAGATGTTGTGCCCAGGAATGTCACACTGCTTTGGCTGATGCTTTGTGAGCTGAAGGCAGCAGTGGAGCTGGGCAGGAACGAGCTCCTGAATTTTGAATGGAGTGGAAGTGCTGTTAGACTGGGAATTAAAGAGACTCTCTTGTAGCTCCAACCCTGTGCTGAAGATGATGTGGCCTGAAGGGAAGCTGAGCATCACTGAGGTCACCAAGAGACCTCTGACAGCTGCTGCTCTGTTCAAGAACTCCATGGTTGCTCTGGTGGACAACCTGGCACTGAAGGTAAAGATTTCTGTTTCAAAGTTTGACTCCAGCTTCTCCTGAGTTGGGGGGAGCTCCTCTGCCCTTCCCATCCCTGCCATCCATCAGGGAGCTGAGCTGATCAAAGGCAGAGGAGCTTTGGATGTGCCCATGGGCAGCTGGGAAGGTCTCATGGGAGGCCTCACCTACCATCCCCCATAAAACCCCTGGAATTCTGGTTCCTCCGGGGCCAGTGGAGCTTTCACTCATAGGAAAGCCAGTCTGTCTTAGGTGATAATTGCTGTATCAAATGAACAATTATCTTTAGCAAAGCTCTTTAGCAGAGGGCCCAGAGGAGGTTGTTCACGGTGGAGAGATTCTCCCTGGCTTCCAAATCCAATGGGTTTCCATGAAAATACAGCCAGACCTTTCTGAGTTCCTTCTTTCCTCCTCTTTGCTGTGTCAGAGGGTGAGGAGGGAAAGCTTTCATTTCACTAAATAATTCGGTTTTGTAGTAGAATGAATTGCTTGAGCAAAGCAGCACGTTGTGTGAAGGAAGGTGGGTGAGGGAGTGATCTGGGAAGGGGCTGTTTGAGTGGGGGGATCCCTCGTGTGAGCAGAGATCGCTGAGGAATATCGGGGTGTCGCTGGAGCTGGGTGACCTCGCTGGAGTGGCACAGGACACAGGCGGAGGGGTCTGGTTCTGGAGTGGATTTGCTGTGCAGCAGCAGCTCTGCAGGAGGGGCTGGGAGCCCACCAGAGCTGCCTCCCCACGGAGGAACAGAACCCCCAGCACATTTTGCCTCCGCGCTCCCAAGAGGAGGCCCCTGCTGGCCCAGCCCAAGGCCAGGTCTTGCTAAAACAGGCACCACTAGTCAAAATTGAGAGAGAGCCTCCCCCAGCAGCCAGAGAGGAGCTTTGCTGGATGGCAAACCACGAGCTGTTGGGGCTGGAAAAGGAGGCTGTGACCCCAGTGGGAGATGGGGACAGGCTTCATTCTGAGTGTCCAAGGAGTCAGGATTTACCTGATCTCTCAGTCCTCCAAATAATCTGCTGGCTGGGCCTAACCTGGATTTGGTACAGGGGTGTCAAGAGCACAGGGAGGTTTCTCTGTGTTGTGAAAAGGAGCAGGTGGGGAAGGAAGAGATTCTCCTTGTTATTGCAGATCTGTGTTGTTCCTGCCCAGCCCGATGTGGGGGAGCCTGAGGCACCTCCAGAGGGGGTTCAGTGCACACAGAAACACTGCGGGGTTGTTGTGGAGGGCTGTGAGCAGGGGGCACAGCAGGGAGGCTCAGCAGGTGGCCATGGAAAAACTTCATTTCCTTCGCTGGAATAATTATTCCAGGCCACCTGGAAGCTGTAAAAATAGAATAGTCAGGAGAATGCCCTATGGTGGTTTGAACAATCCCTGCAGCTTCCAGCAGGGCACGAGGGGTTTGAGTGGCACCTTCTCCATCTTGAGTCAGTGGGTGCCAGCATTCCTCACTGGAATTGGCTGCGTTTGGTGCAGTGAGTTCCTCTCAGGCCATTTATCATCAGTATCTCTCAAATGCCAGCCTTTTCCAAGGCATAACCAGGAGCCAACTTCACGAGGAGGTTCCTGTGTGTGTCTCAGTGTAGTCCTTTCCCATTCTTGACCTTCCCTAAACCTTCACTGAGAAACTTGTGTTGAAGATGTCGGGGTTTTCCTCATTGTCTGTTGAGCAGCATTGGAGAGAATTGTCTTGGAGTGTTGTATTTCCCGGGGATCCCGTAAAGGGAAGGCTCTCATGGAACAGATGTGTCTGTCAGGACTTGCCGAGGGCTGTGCCAGGCAGGAAGGAGCCAAGGGCTCCCATGGGGGTGCAGGGGTTTATGGCCACCCCTGGGTGTGCTGGAGAGCTGGAACAGTGGGGGTGACACTCGCACTTGGGGGTCTGCAGTTTGAAAGTTCTCCTGGTGGTGCTCCTCGCACAGCAGTGTGTGCAGGAGCTTCCTGTGCAAAGCGAGGGAACCTGCATGAGCTTCAGCCTTTTTCCACGGAGATCCTGGCTGTTCTGCACCTTGAAAACCCCAAACATTTCATGGAATTACAGAATTGTAATGGTTGGAAAAGGGGCTTTGAGATCGTCAGGTCCAACCATCAACCAGCACCACGTTCACCCCTAAACCGTGTCCTCAAGTGCCACATCCACAGGTTTTTTGAACACTTCCAGGGATGGGGGCTCCACCACTGCCCTGGGCAACTGCTGCAGGGAGTTGTAGGAGATGCTAATGAGACCCATCCTGCAGCCAGGCTTTTGTTACTTTAATTTTGGGGAGGTTGTTAGGTGAGGCTCTGAACACAATCATTGTGCGTTTCAAGCAGTAAATCCGAGTGCAGGGAGTGAGTGAGTGCTTCTGTGTGGCTGCCCTGCCCCAGGGTCTCTCTGAGGTGACTTTGGGGACAGTTAATGATATGTGCATGTCATTAGCAAGCCAGTAACTGGGCGTTCAGGCCTTGATTTCCAGATACTGGCTGGGCACAAATCACTGGATGCTCTGCCTCTGGCTCCTTGCCAGTTTGGATCCTTGTCTCTGCCCTTCCCTCTGCCGGGGCCGGTGAAGCCACTGCCTGTTTTGGGGACACCACCACTGCAGTTCAGGTGCTCTGATCCTTCCCTGGGGCCCTGTTACTCATTTTTTCCATGCTGAACTGGGGGCTGGAGTTGCACTTGTGGGGAGCAACAGCGACAACATCTGCGTGTCTGACTGTGGTTCAGACTCTGCAGGACTGTTTTGGGAAGCCTGTGGTCACAGCTGATGGAAACAGCTCTGAAAACAGGCTTGCACAAGCTGTGTGAGCTGCTGTGGTTTAGGGGTGGCAGAGGAATAAGGTTCCATAGGGAGAGGTAAAATCAGTTCATGTTTTGCTCAGCTCTTTCTCAAAAAAAAAAAACAAGAAGAAAGGCTTGAGTTTTGCTGCTGATGATTTATTCACATTAACTGAGTGTGCCCAGTGCAGTCAGAGCTGCTGCCTCGTCCTGGCCTCCCATTCCACCTGGGCTGTAAATGCTTCTCTGAAAACTCTTTGAACCGTATTTTTATGCTCAATTTTCTACAGTCCCCAAACAGGATGGCAGCCTGGGAGCTCCTCTTCATTGACACTCATTTGGCCTTCCTCAGAAGGTGAAGGGTTTTTTGGCTGTACCAACAGGATCTTTAAACCAAAAGTGCCAGTTTGGTGGGCAGGAATAACAATAATCATAGAACCACAGCATTGTTAAGGTTGGGAAAGACCTTTTAAGATCATCAAGTTAAAAAACACCCAACTCAGCACCACCAGAATATCAGAATCTCCAAGTGTGGGACCACAGCACACCATACCTGCAGCATTAGTTGTTATTTCACTTCTCTGGTACTTAAAATAACAACCTTTAAGATTCTGTCCTGCTGCTGCTCTAGTTTAAATCTGGAATTTGGTGATGAGAGTTCTGTGAGGGGAAGGGGCAGGTGTTGTGGTTGCTGGGGTGTCAGATGCTTCCACTGGGGTCAGGAGCAGGGCAGTGCTGTGAATGAAGAGTGTTCTCAAAAATGGCTTTAATTTCAGTGGATGCAAGTACGTGTTTGTACATGTCTGGAAACCCAGGAAATGTGGCTGGAAAGGCCAGACCACCCCTCACACTCTGGGCTTAGTTTTGGGGCTCTCAAGACATTGAGGGGCTGGAGCGTGTGCAGGGAAGGGAATGGAGCTGGGAAGGGGCTGGAGCAGCAGGAGCAGCTGAGGGAGCTGGGGGGGCTCAGCCTGGAGCAAAGGAGGCTCAGGGGGGACCTTCTGGCTCTGCAACTCCCTGACAGGAGGGGGGAGCCGGGGGGGGGTCGGGCTCTGCTCCCAGGGAACAAGGGACAGGAGGAGAGGGAACGGCCTCAGGCTGGGCCAGGGGAGGGGCAGGTTGGATATTGGGGAAGTTTCTTCACGGAAAAGGTGGCCAGGCACTGGAACAGGCTGCCCAGGGCAGGGGTGGAGTCCCCATCCCTGGAGGGGTTTAAAAGCCCTGTGGATGTGGCACTTGGGGACACGGGTCAGTGGCCTTGGCAGTGCAGGGGAACACTTGGATTTGATGCTCTCAGGGGACTTTTCCAACCTAATGCTTCTGTGGTTCCATGAAGTATGCCTTTGGAAGATGCTGAGTTCTCAGGATCTCAGTATTGCTGTAATCCTCCAGACTTACATCAAGTAAGTGCCTTTTGGGCACAAACCTCTGGTAGACAGAAGAGAAATACTCTTGTTTTGGTTGGTTTTTTGATGGAAAGCCCAGCTGGCTCTCTGAGTTGCCACGTTCCATTTCTCAAGCACATGTTTGACTGCCCGTCCTGTTCTCTGGAGGATTTGGTCTCTCTGAGATGGATTATTTTGGGGGTTTTTTTTGTAAATCCTGACACAGAAGGTCCTGTGGCTGTCCCTGCTGAGAATGAGGAGCTTCTCTGGGAGCTCTCTGGGCATGCATCTCTTCCTTTGTTCTTTTCTTTCTTCCCCCCCCTCCTCTGTAACTCCTTTTGTTTGACTCTTCCTTCCATCCCTCCCCTCTCCTATCCAGGCTGACAGGCTTCATCTCCAGTAAGTTATAATGTCACCAGCTGTGACTGATGGGACAAATCCAGCACAAATTTGTCAGTCCTGTGTCCTATCCCCTCTCTCATCTAAGAGCTATAAACTACTGAAAAGAAGCCTCTCAAGGAGGAGTTTGTTTAGTGTGCAGTGGCTTGAAACTGGTTTGTTTTCTTTTTAACACCTAAAAACCTAAAAATCACTCAGTTTGATTGAAAAATAAAATGAGTTGCAATTAGGCATCTAAAGAGCTCTCAGAGCGGGGTCTTTGTGTCTCTGCATTTCAGTTCTTCCCTTTAGAAACTGCAGTTCTCTGACAGGAAGAATGGGAGCTGCATAATTATCCCCCTGAAGAGCTGGGGCTGGGGGGATTGGAAGCCTGGAATAATCTGCTTTAGAATTTACCCTTGAAGCTGTCGTTGCTGAGAGGCTTTAATTACACTGTAATTGCACTGATAGATGATCTCCTGTCTGTGCAGGCGCTTCCCAATCCCACTTTCCAAAGGGTTTCGGGCCTTTTATATCAAAAACAGACGCGTTTTGTCCCCTTTGTGCCGGACCTGGAGTCACAGATTTGAGGTTTTTTTGCATCCCTGAGTGGCAGGGCCGTCCCTACCAGGGCTCTGCTGGGCTCCTGTGTCAGCAGGGAGGGACAGCTGAGGACTGGCCGCTGTCGTGTCAGCAGTGACCCAGTGACACCATCTCCCCTGAGGCGGGGGGGGGATGCACTTCCTTGACTTCATGCTCCTAACGACAGGTTATCCAGGGAATCTGTGGCTGCCCCATCCTTGGGAGTGTCCAAGGCCAGGTTGGACAGGGCTTGGAGCAACCTGGGCTGGTGGAAGGTGTCCCTGCCCATGGCAGGGGCTGGCACTGGATGGGGTTTAATGTCCCATTTTCCAACTCAATTCTTTGATTCTTTCATCTGGGTTTTGTGTTCCCAAGGGGTTGTAATTCTGTGGGTTGAATGTGGAATATTTGTGACACCAACCTCAAAAAGTGATTTATGTCCCTCTTGCCATCAGATGCAGTACAGGGCAGGTCTGGCATGGCCTGGCACCACCTGGTGTTGGTGACCCTGCTCCTGACACCGAGAGAGGTTTGTCCCTGCTGGTGATGAAGGGAAGGAGAAGTGGCCCAAGGTGAACATCAGCAGGAGGGGATGGGGAGAAGTGGAACTGGGCACAGCCCCAAGGCTGCCAGAGCTCCAGAAGGGTTTGCACAACACTCTGAGGGACAGGGGGGGATTGTTGGGGTGTCTGTGCAGGGCCAGAGGTTGGACTGGATGGTCCTTGGGGGTCCCTTCCAGCTCAGCATATACCATGATTCTGTGATTCTTTGAAGTGCTGACCATTCACCGTCACAGTTCCCAAGTTTGGGTGTCATTCAGAGCTTTCTGTGTATCCTGAATTTCCCCAGGAAATGAACAGCTCATTTCCAATCCTACAGGAGCCTGGTCCCAGCAAAGAGTGGCCTGGCCTCTGCTTCCTGCTGAGAGGTTAAACCCCTTAGTGCAGGAATTGCAGGCAGCAGGGCCGTGACTCCTCACCAGTCTCTGCTGCCACGAGCACATCAAGCCCACTCTGGTGCTGATTTGAAGCTCAGAGGGGCTGCTCTGCCCTCGTGTCTCACACACACAGTGCCTGAGGGAGTGTGGAGAGCCCTTGGCAGCTGCATTCCCATGGCACAGCTCTGCAGCTGAAAGGAAATCAGAAACCAGCACCCACACAAGTCCTGAGAGCAGGGAGGAGCCTCTGGAGTGAGCAAAGACCCTTCTCACCTTCAGAGAGAGAGAGAATTTTCAGGAGACAGCTACAAAAGTTAATATGTAAATCTCTTAAAACTCTTTAAATTGTACCAGCACTGATATGTCACCTTCCTTAAGGGAAGAAGAACAAATAGAACAGGGATGGGGTGTGTTGGAAGGGATGCTGACAGGAGGAGGAGGCAGGGGGGGTCGGGCTCTTGTCCTGGGTAACAGGAGACAGGACAAGAGGAAACGGCCTCAAGTTGTGCCAGGGAAGGTTTAGGTTGGGTATCAGGAAAACTGTTTTCACTGAAAGGGTTTCCAGCCCTGGCACAGCTGACCAGGGCAGTGGTGGAGTCCCCATCTCTGGAAGTGTTCAAAAACCCTGTGGGTGTGGGTTAGTGGTGAAAACAGTGGTGGTGCTGAGTTGGTGGCTGCACTTGATGGTCTTAAAGGGCTTTTCCAACCTGAATGATTCCATGACTCCGTGGCAGAAGGAAGTGCTCCGTGCTGGTGATTTGTAGGAGACCTCACACAGAGCAGAGCTGCCTGGTGTGTCATGGAATCATCGTGGGATCATCAAAGAATCATTTGGGTTGGAAGGAACCTTAAAGCTCATCTCAGAATCTCACAATCACGGAACATTCTGAGTTAGAAGGGNTGTCCTGGGTAACAGGAGACAGGACAAGAGGAAACGGCCTCAAGTTGTGCCAGGGAAGGTTTAGGTTGGGTATCAGGAAAACTGTTTTCACTGAAAGGGTTTCCAGCCCTGGCACAGCTGACCAGGGCAGTGGTGGAGTCCCCATCTCTGGAAGTGTTCAAAAACCCTGTGGGTGTGGGTTAGTGGTGAAAACAGTGGTGGTGCTGAGTTGGTGGCTGCACTTGATGGTCTTAAAGGGCTTTTCCAACCTGGATGATTCCATGACTCCGTGGCAGAAGAAAGTGCTCCGTGCTGGTGATTTGTAGGAGACCTCACACAGAGCAGAGCTGCCTGGTGTGTCATGGAATCATCATGGGATCATCAAAGAATCATTTGGGTTGGAAGGAACCTTAAAGCTCATCTCAGAATCTCACAATCACGGAACATTCTGAGTTAGAAGGGACCCAACAAGGATCATCCAGTCCGACCCCTGGCCCTGCACAGACACCCCAACAATCCCTCCTGTCCCTCAGAGCATTGTCCAAACTCTCCTGAGCTCTGGCAGCCTTGGGGCCGTGCCCACTGCCCTGGGGAGCCTGGTCAGTGCCAACCGCCTCATTCCAGCCCCTGCCGTGGGCAGAGACACCCTCCCCTAGACCAGGCCGCTCCCAGCGCCATCCAGCCTGGCCTTGGAGTGTCCTGGGGAAGCTGCATCCTCAGAGTTCCTTTTCTGAGCCCTCTGCTCCCTGAGAAGAGCCCAGTGAGGAGAGTGCTGCCCTGGCAGGGGCTCAGCTGTTTTCTGGGAGCTGTTTCCCTGTGTCCAGCTTTGCCTCAGGCCCCTGGGCAGGAGAGGAGCCAAACAAGGCTGTGAAGGAGCTGTGCCTGACACACTTTGTGGGAGCGATGGAGTCACTGGGAGAAGGGAGATGACGTAAGGACGGATGTTGCCCACACATCCTGCTGTTTATTGCACATTCCCCATACCTATCCCTGCTCCTGGGCTGCTTCCTGGAGGGTGGGCAGCTCCGGGATGCTGCCAGCTCTTTGTGGGTGCTTTGCTCAGATTTTCCTCACTCTCCTTGTTGCTTTATGTTCCCATCCCAAGGACAACCCTCCAGGAGAAATCCCAACCTGATGCTGCTGATGGCATCCTTGGGAAAGCAGGGAAATATTCCAGCCCCAAACCTTTCCCAGTGGCTTATAGCAGCTTTTAGGGTGGGCTTTTCCAAGGCCTCAATATCTTGGCCTGTTCATTGCTCACACTCAGCAGTGAGTGGAGGATCCTTGGGTGTCTCCACAGTGCTGCAAACTCGGGGTTATGTCAGGATTAACCAGGATAGTCAAGGATTGTCCTGTTTCTTCAGTATTCCTGAGGGGAAACGGCAATTCTGGGCCTTTCCCATTATCCTGAGATGAGGTGGGTGACCTCAGATCATAGAGAAATCACAGACAGTAGGAATGAAGGGGACCCTGGGAGTGCACCCAATTCACCTCCTGTTTGGGGACACCTGTATCTTCCCTTTCAGATGCTTGTTCAGGCTGTTCTCTCTAGTGATGGAGAATCCCTCCTTTCCTCACGCTCTGCTCCCACTCCTTGTTTTCCTGATGCCTGATTTGAGTTTTTATACCATAGTTAAAGCCAGGTCTTCTGTGTCCTAAAACTGGATGTTCACATTTCCCCATATCTACCCTTCAAATGTGTAAAATCTACACCAGGATGGGTCTGTGGCTCCTTGGTCCTTCTGGACTAAACCTGTATTTCCTCTGAGTCACATTTGCTGGATTTTTTGATCTTTCTTGCTCTTGCCTGCACTGCCTCACTGTTCCCACTTGAACTGCGGTGCCCTGTGTGAGGTGTTCAGAGAACTAGAAATCTCTTGGGCTTTTTGTCTTGCAATTGTCCTGTTCTTGTGCCCTTTCCTAGAAAAAACACGAACTTGCCTCGTGTCAGCTTGGGCTCCTGCATCTCTTTTTAGCACCAGTGTAAAATCAGTTTTCCGTTATTTATTAATCAACTATCTCTGCTAAATGTGGAACTTTGCGTTTGTCCTCACTGAATTAACCCCCTTTCCCCCTTCCCCCCCAGACCATTTCTTCTCTTTGTTACCACTGTGTGTCCTTGAGGCTGTCCAGGAGTGCTGGGACACAACAGACTCCTCTGGAGAACCCTTGGGGCTTCCCTTTTGAGCTCCCTCTGGTTCCTCAGAGCAGTTTCCCAGCCCCCAGCTTCATCTGGTCCAGGGCAAAGCTGCTGGAATGTCATTCCTAGTTATCAGCTGTGGTTGTCAAAGGGGACATCGAGTGGTAAGATGTCACCCAGGCTGTGTGTCTCCTTTTATCAAGGTGTCAGATTGCTGCAAACTGCTTTTTGGAATGCTGCAGTTCATGTGTGTCTGTGGCGTGTCCTCTGAAGGTCTCTGCCCATTCTGGGACCTTCTGAGCTCCCTGGGATGCTCTGAGTTCTCTCCAGCTGGTGCTGAGGTTTGGTGGGCAGTGGGCTCTGCCAGCCTGCAGGATGTGCCACTCCTTTTGCAAGGGCTGCTTAAAAAGTAATACCTATTAATGTTAGAAGAAATCAATCTTGCCTTGAAAAGCTCTGGTGGGCCTTGTTTGGAGCTGTGCCAGGGCAGGGTCAGGTTGGATCTCAGGAAAGGTTCTTCCCCCCAGAGGGTGGTTGGCACTGACCAGGCTCCCCAGGACAGTGGGCACGGCCCCAAGGCTGCCAGAGCTCCAGAAGGGTTTGGACAACACTCTGAGGGACAGGGGGGGATTGTTGGGGTGTCTGTGCAGGGCCAGGGGTCGGACTGGATGGTCCTTGGGGGTCCCTCCCAGCTCAGGATATTCTGTGGTTCTGTGATGGTCGGTTGGTTTTCCACACACCACCAAGGTTAGAAGTAGGAGAGCAAGGGCTGACAAGAGAAAGAAAGGAATGAACTCCAAGACCTAGTGGGATGGAAGTGCCTGAGTGTAAAGGCCTTGTAGCCACCCCTCACACTGGTGCTGGTTACAGACCACGTTGATCTAACTGAAAGCTGCCTTTAATCAACTAAAAGTGAAAGGAAACATCAAAACACTCTAACAGGCCTGATCTCACAGTGGAAGGTGTGATCCTGTGGGACTCACGTGGACATCCAGGATCAGCCCAGGCAGGGGCAGGACCCCTGGACTGTGTGGGGTGGAGTAAAGCCACCCATCGCTGTTCCACCTGCTCTGCCCCCTGCACGTCCAGGGTGGTGCAGAGAGAGGAACTCGCGTGCTGCTGGTTTGTGTTTGTCCTCAGGAAGGTCCTGTGGGCTGGAAGCAGCAGGAGGTTGGAGTTCAGTCATTTCCATCCTTCAGGCCTGTTGGAACAGGATTTAGACTTTGTTTAGCACAGCTAAAACTGAGATGAGCTCAGTTGGTCAGAGCCTGGTGCTGACAATGCCGAGGTTGTGGGTTCAATCCCTGCAAGGCCGTTCCCCGAAGAGTTGGACTTGAAGATCCTCGTGGGACTCTTCCAGTCCAGAATATACTGAGAAAACTGCTGGAGCAATCCATGCTGCATTTAGAGGAGATGCTGGGAAAGCCATATCCAGCAGGGCAATGAATTCCATGTTCATTATTCCGTATAAATACGTCTCTTTCTCACAAGTTGTTTCCTAGGCAGAGCATCAGCCTTTAACAGCTTCACTGCATTAGACACGTTCAGGTGTCTAATTTTGCATATGGGCAAACTCGTTCTGTTTGCCCATATGCAGCTGCAGGATGATTTTTAATTTTTGGCAGTAGATATGTTTCACAGTCAGTGTCAGCAACTACAAAATCTGGGTTTTGTTGTCAGTTCACCTCTGGTTTTGTTTAGAAAGACACCACAAGTTGTTTCGGAAACCTCTGTCTCCTCTTGCAAAGTTAAATCTTTGGTCTTGCAGACCAGAGATTGAAGGCTATTCCCTTCTTAGAGTTTACCATTCAGAAGAAAAGGACTTTAGCCTTTATCCCCAACTCCCAAATTGGGATGGAGGAAGGAGGGAAAAGGCACAGTATGGGATGGAGCAGAAATTGATACAAGCTTCAGATTTCCCATAGAATTCGGATTCAGAACTTGCTTTCTGTGCAGCCCAAACACTCAACATGCTGATGTTTTATGTCTGGTGGGATTTATGAGCATTAAGTAATTCTTGTTGAGGCAACAGGGTGGGTCCTATAAGGGTTGTTGCAGGGTGTGAAGGGTAGGAAGGTGTTACTGTCACCTCTGCTTTAACCCTCTGATTCCTGCTGAGCAGCTGCAGCTCGTTCAGCTGTCAGGGGTGTGCTCACACTGAGGGAATTTTCGCTGAGGGAACAGGGTGTGTGTTCTCAGACCTTTCTGAGTGTGCTCAGACCTTTGTTCTGGGTGACCCTGGGTGTGATCAGTCCATAGGAGCCCTCCTACATCAAGCCCCATGACAAGAAGTCCCCCCAGCTCTTTGATGAGGAGCGTTGCAGGCACCAGTTGCAGTACCTGGGTCTGCTGGAGAACGTGGGTCCTGTAACAGGTCCCTGCAGGGTGTGAAGGGGAGGAATCACTGTCACCTCTGTTTCAACCCTCTGGTTCCTGCTGAGCAACCAAACCCTGTCCAGCTTTCTGGGGTGTGCTCACAGCTCCGTGCTCTCCCGAGGGAACAGCTGTGTGTGCTCAGACCTTTCTGAGTGTGTTCAGACCCTTCTGTGTGTGCTCAGACCTTTCTGGGTGAGCTCAGACCTTTCTGAGTGTGCTCAGAAGTTTCTGTGTGTGCTCAGACTCTTCTGAGTGAGCTCACACCTTTCTGGGTGAGCTCAGACCTTTCTGAGTGTGCTCAGAAGTTTCTGTGTGTGCTCAGACTCTTCTGAGTGAGCTCAGACCTTTCTGGGTGAGCTCAGACCTTTCTGTGTGTGCTCAGACCTTTCTGGGTGAGCTCAGACCTTTCTGTGTGTGCTCAGACCTTTCTGAGTGAGCTCAGACCTTTCTGGGTGAGCTCACACCTTTCTCCTGGGTGACCCTGGGTGTGATCTGTCCCACAGGAGCCCTACTACGTGCGCTGCATCAAGCCCAACGACAAGAAGTCCCCTCAGCTGTTCGATGAGGAGCGGTGCCGGCACCAGGTGGAGTACCTGGGGCTGCTGGAGAACGTGCGGGTGCGCCGGGCGGGCTTCGCCTACCGCCAGACCTACGAGAAGTTCCTGCACAGGTGAGAGCTGCTGGCAGGGCGTGGGTCAGCTCCCTGCAGGGCCTCCCCGCCCTTGGAAGGAGACATTAAAATGTTCGCGTCTTATCGTTTTCTCCGTTGGTTTTGTTCGCTTCAAACGCGAGGAACATTTCAAGGAGGCGTTTTAATGTTTTTTGCGTTTTTGCCAAATGTCTTTTACCTCAGTCTGTTTCTCCTCCCTCCAAAGATCCCCGTAAAACACACCCACTTTCATCTTCCTCAACGTCATTCTCTTCCACTTCACAGCCCTCCTTATTCTGTTCCCTGTCACTGGAGCCTTAGAAAGCAAAATACTCGACTTCTAAACCACCCAAATAGTCTACGAAAAACATTGGTCTTGTAGACCAAAGGTTCAAGGTTACTCCCTTCTTACAGTTTACCATTTAGAAAAAAAAGGAATTAAACCTTTATCCCCAACTCCCAAAGCTGGGATTTTCAATTAAGCTACTTTCTGACACTCCCCTATCCTTAAACCCCCTCTTTTCCCCCGGCAAGCATTTCGTGAGTTTGGATGCACTTCCTTGCATTAGACCATCTGCCCCTGTTCACATCTCACTCCTGCAGGAATTTTCATACAACCTGACTGTGTAATTCTGTGTAAATGAGTGGGATTTGGCTCTCCCCTGGAGTGAAGTCAAGTCCTCTGGGACCCTTGAGCCTGTGGGTGTGTTTGGTGTAAATCAGCTCTTGGGTCTCACAGGGTCTCCCCTTGCTCTGGTTTTGTGTCAGGGTGTGTGTCCTGCTCCAGCCCAACTCCTTGTCTGCTGAAATCCATTTGCTGTGTTACCCCAGGGCAGGACTGTGTAATGAGGTTCTTCCCCAGAGCATAACCCTTAAACCTGAGCTGATTAGCTTGTGTTTTCTCTCTGAACAGTGGTTGTTGCAGGGAGGGACAGACAGACGTGGTGTGTCTGGGGAAGGTCCACAGTGACGCTGTGTGGGAGGAAACCCCTGCGCTTCAAAACTGGATGTCTGAGAAAGGGACGGTGTCGTGACCCCATGAAACATGTTTCTGATGCTTTTTGCCCCCCTTAATTCCTGCCAGACCTGTGGCAAATGACATGGTTTAGATTGAAATTTGTCTGAAGGCTTCAGTCATTTAAGACGGGCCCTGTGAATTCAGCCTCCTCTGATGGAGCAGGGAGTGGAGTTCCAGTTCTGTTGTTGAATCAGGGGAGCAAAGGGCCATGGGGGCAGAAAAAAAAATGAACTCTCTGAGCAGGTAAGGTGTCATGAGTTAGAAACAAAGTGCTGGTGAGAGATCTGTTGCTGTTCAGAGTGAATATTTGCCTGCAGAGATCCTGATCCCCACAGTGGAACGAAAGGCTGCAGCTTCCTAAATCCAGCCTGCAGTGCTGGGGATCAGCTTCCCTGAACATTCTGCAGCCCTGAATGTGCTTTCACCTCACATGTGGAATTCATTACAATTTACTCCTAAGATCTGTGTAATCACTATTAATATAAACAGCTGCTTTGTTTTTAATGAATGTTTGATGAGCTCCCGTAAGCTGCAGCCCAGAAGTGTTCGCAGCCAGGAAACCAAATCAGCACATGGCAACTGCTTCAGCTTTTGGGCTGTTGGGACACGTGTTCTGCTCAGCCCTGGAGTGGGATTAAACCTCCAAACACCCAGTGTGGGCTCAGACACTGTGTTTGTGTGTCGTGGGGTTGCTCAGAGCCTGCTCTGCGCTGACTTCTCTGTATTAAAAAGCGAGGGAAAATATTCCTCTGGCCTCCTGGCCTGGATATTATTTTGGGTTGTCTTCCAGAAGCCTTTGTTCCTTGTCTTTGGGTGAGCCATTCCCTCTTAAGGGCTGGGGGACATGATCTGTGGTACAAGCTGCACATTTCTGAGCTGGTTTAGAGCAGGGATCACACGGGGTTTCTGTTCCTTTCTATTTACATTTACCAGGCTTATTGGGAGACGGGGAGTGTGGAGGGGACTCCAGGCCCTTCAGTCTGGGCTCTTGCAGTGCATGTGGGGCAGATCTTAAGACAGATCTTGAGTGATTTTGAGATATAACCTTGTCATCTGTTTGCTTACATTCACAACGATATTACAAAGTTCAGGCCCACAAACAGACATTGAACATTTAACTCCCTGACGGGCCCCTGAGGCTTTCTGGTGTTCTGAGCCCAGAAGAGATCCCTGGGTTTTGTGTTGCTGATTCCTCTTAGAGGGCACAGAAGATCTAGATCAGGTTATATATAGATAAGAGATAACATATACATATATAATACATATATGAGTGCATGTACGCCTGGTTTTTATCTCTGTGTATATAAAAGATAAAAAATAACTTTCCTTTCTGTAGGAGAAGAGTTTGTTGCTATTTAGCCCTAAATCCTGTAAGGTAGTGGATATCTCCTCTCTCCCAGCAGCAATGAAGTGAAGCATAGTCAAGACCATTAATAAATCTTGTCCTTTTTAACTTCCCTTGAAATGAAAAGAACTCTTTGAGCTCTGTGCGAGCCAGGCTGCCCTCAGCAGTTTGTAGGAAGGGAGCTCTAGATATTTTCAGCTGGCTCAGGAGAGGTTCTGCCTTCAGTGGGTGAAGATGGCACCCATCTTCCAATTGGGTGCCACACGTGCGCCTTCCGTGGATGGGATGGATTCTCTCGGTTTAATATATAACTTACTACCCAAACAATGCTGGCTGGGTTTTAGGAAGGGGAATGTGAGTGTAATCCAACCCTTTCCCCACGTGCCTGCTCCAGGCCGTGTCAGACGTGCCGTGGAAGTGACACCGAGAGCTGTAACCCCGCGGTGGGAAGGGAGGAGAGGCCCAGCTGCATCTGCACCCCCAGTGTTGGTCAGGAAAGCCTCGTGACTTAGTGGCTTAGGAAAGCTGGACTGGGAGTTCTCCGCTCCAGGAGCAGCCTTGTCCTTGCTGGGTGTTTCCAGGAGAGCAGAGGTGGCTGGCAATGGATGTGCAGGGTGGGAGTGCCCTGGGAAGCTGGGGGATGTGCAGGCAGGCCAGGGGAGGGCTGTGGCAGCAGCGAGCAGGTTTATTCTGGGTTCTGCCTCACTATAATTAGCAGCCAGGCTGGGACTGTGAGGGGCTGTGGCAGCCAGGCCGTGCTGGAGCTCCGGGGAAGGAGTTGGTGGTGTTGGGAGACATGTGGGAGGGATGGGAACAGCCGGAGTGCCGGGATATTCCCTTGCCTGTGGGACAGAGGGAGGGGGGCCATTGGCCTCGGGGTGCCTTTGAGTGCCTTAGGGGGTTCTGTTGGAAAGGAGGAAGAGGATTTAACATTTGGGGCTGGTTTTCAGTTCTCTGACATCCCTTTTCTCCTGCTCCCCTTGGCAGGACAGGCCTGGCTCGGAGCCTGGTCCATAGGCTGGTCCACAGTCATGTTCCCAGCCTGCTCCATACCCTGGTTCCCAGCCCTGGGGGTTGCACTCCCACCCCAGTTGGCTCTTTGTTTTTAATTTTTTCCTGACGCATTTGTCTCAAGGGGGAAGATTTTCCCAGTGAATTGATTCTTGCAGGAACATTTTCCTGATGAGAGCAGGGGAGGGAACCAGTGTGCAATATTGATGTCCTCTGTGTGTTTGAGAGCAGGGATGCTTTTGCCAGCCATGTGCACGTGCAAAATCTTCTTCTGTGAGTCTGAAGAGGGGTTTTATGGGGCCGTTTATAAATCAGGGACCTCCCTGTAACCCCATGGTGTTCCCTGTTCAGTGTGCACCTCCATTTTTCCCCTTTTCCACAGCATGTTCCAAAGGCTAATTTGATGAATGAACGTGACACTGGGATGTGTTTCCATCCAGGCTTATTTCAGCCCGTTCAGCACCTCCTGCAGTGCCCCCACCCCCAGGAAAAGGCTGATTGTGTGGCTGTTTAAGTGTAGCTGAGAATTCTGAATGTCTGAAACATTGAAATTAATGCTTGGCTTGACTTGGGAGCTTTTAAGTGAGAAGTGACTGAGATGGCTCTGTGCTTGTTTTATTTAGAACATGAACGTGGGTCCTATCTCAGGGAAAGTGTCTGTTACAGTTTTTATTATGCCCATAAACCTTGTGCAGAAAATTCATTGTTGCTTTTTGCAAAGGCCTGTTCCCCTGATCAGCACTTTGCAGGGCTGGGAAATCTTACAGAGAGCTGGGGCTGATCCTCGTGCTTCGTGTTTGATTTGTAGGTTCTCTTAGTTCCCACCTGCGTTTTCTGTAGTTGGAAAAGGGGTTTGGTGGGGGAGGATGGGAGGAATGACTGACCCACAGCCCCAGGCAGTGGTGGTGGTTGCACAGGCTGGGGCAGTCAAAGGATCTGCTACTGGGGGAAGAGACAGAGTTTGTGAGAACTTTGGCTCCCAAAGCGCAGGATTTTTAACTCCGGGTTTTCTGACAAAGCCACTGGTTGCAGGTGGCTTCTGATGCAGAATGTGAGCGAGCCAAAGCTTTCCTTCCTCACAAAAAAAAAAAAAAAAAAAAATTAAAATTGTATGCTGAGTGTGAATAATGGAACTGCCAGATCTGCAGGAGGCCAATGCTGAGGTTTGTCCTGTTGCATCAGCTCAGTGCTGATGAAATGAGCTCCTCCCAGCATTCCTTTTGAGCTTCTCACAAAATCTCTTATGTTCATCTTTCTTGGGTTTTGAGGATCATGATTCCTCCGGAGAGGGTCTTGACACTCTTCCATCTGTGATCAGTTTTATTAGGATTTGTTTTAATCATTCCTAACACCCGTTGAAGGTCGGCCTCGTCGAGGACCCCGGTGACACGTTTCCCTCCGTAAATTGTCCCTCGTCACCCCAGGTACAAGATGATCTCGGAATTCACGTGGCCAAACCACGACCTGCCCTCGGACAAGGAGGCCGTGAGGAAGCTCATCGAGTGCCACGGCTTCCAGCACGACGTGGCCTACGGCAAGACCAAGCTCTTCATCCGCACGCCCCGCACCCTCTTCACCCTGGAGGACCTGCACGCCAAGATGCTCGTGAGGATCGTCCTCTTCCTGCAGAAGGTAAAGCCCAGCTCAGTGCTTTAAACGCTCGGCTCAGGTTCGTTAAAGCGCCTTTGCCGCCTCCCTGGGCTCGCCCGCAGAGGGGACGAGGCCGCTCGGGTGCCAGGGAGCTGCGCTTTGGGCACCGCCTGGGGTTTCTTAAGGCTCTTTTTGGTGGTGCTCTCTGTGCCTGCACTGAGGCCTTGGTGAGGTGGGATGTGCTGTGAGCTCCAGCGCCTAAAACGTCCTTGGTTACTGATCAAAAAACTCGCTCCTTCCTCTGTGGAAGGAGGAGGTCTGGGAACCCGGGGGGACTTTAATGTCTGAGACACAGAATCCCAGGGTGGATTGGGTTGGAAGGGACCTTAAAAGATTTTTCCCTGCCCCCCCAGGGGGATCAAGGTCATCAGCTGCAGAGCCACTGATGAACTGTCACACGTGTCAGCCTGTCTCAGCCTCTGTTGTGCATCACTGCTAGACATGGACTGCGTGAGAGGGACTTTGGACAAGGCCTGGAGGGACAGGACACAGGGAATGGCTTCCCACTGCCAGAGGGCAGGGATAGATGGGGTGTACTGGGAAGGAATTTTTCCCTGTGAGGGTGGGGAGGCCCTGGCACAGGTTGCCCAGGGAAGCTGTGGCTGCCCCTGGATCCCTGGAAGTGCCCAAGGCCAGGCTGGACGGGGCTTGGAGCAACCTGGGCTGGTGGGAGGGGTCCCTGCCCATGGCAGGGGGTGGGACTGGATGAGATTTAAGGTTCCTTCCTACCCAAACCATCCTGTGATTCTCTGGTTTTAGTACTTGCTGATATCTCTGTCTGTCTGAGTGAGATCTGTCTGGCCAAGAGCAGAGATGGTGGGACTGACTGTCCTAACTACAGGGGTTATTGATTAGGTCAAGATTTTTAGAAATGTGTTTCTCAGAATGTGTGTTTTCTTTGTCATTCTTGGAACTTTTGAACCCCTTTCTGTCCATCACAAGCAGAAACTGCTGACATGTGGGTGTAAAAACTTCACAGAGCAGAAACTCACTCTGGGAGCTCTGCAGGTAACACAGCTTTGCACAAACTCTCTAAACCTGATGGACTGAATCAGTCTTGGGGAAGTTTAAGAGCCTGAAGCAGCAGTTCCCCACTGCAAGCCCCAGGAGTCCTGTGGAACACCCCCATTTGTGGTGTTTGCAGTGCCTTGGATGTGATTCCCTTTCTGGAAAGCCAACTCATTTGACCAGTATGGGAGCAGAGAGTGCCAAGTCCAGGGTTGGTCTCTGTTGGTGTTTGTGGTACCGGATGGTTTGTATTTAGTAAGGAATTCTGTAATTTTGTGTGTGATGAGTTTTTCTGGAAGTGCCAAGCTCAGGCTGTGCAGGATGTGGGCCCTGCCCGTCTCTGAGCTTTGTGATCCAGAGTTTTCTTCCCTGTTTTCAGCTGGGTCCTGCTGCTAAGCTTCACCACCCCTTTCTTGGATACTCATCATCATCATCATCTTCCAGTTTCTTCTCTGGAAAGAGCAGCACCCTTTTCCAGAAGCCCAATCTGATTTACTCCTTTGGGGTGACCTGGGGCTAATCTGTGGGGCCCCTCACACTCCCCGGGAGGTGTTTGTGGATCATTAGCTGGGCCTCCCCCTGCTCCCCGTGGTTTCCAGGGAGGAGTTTCCAGCCTGCAGCCACTTTGTGAGCGCACTGGTCTCGTTTGGTGCATCCAGGGAGGTCACTGGGCCACACCATTAACCCAGAGTCTCTTCTTCCTGCAGCAGAACAGGGTGAGTTAATGAGCTCCTCCCTGAATAAAGCTGCAGGGGGGACACCTCGCTCCCAGGTGACCCTGGTTTTCACATGAAACCACCGAGGGGTTGAGAGGTGACCTTTTTGGAAACAGCAAGGTGCTGTTCCTGGAGGGTAATTGAAGAGGCTGTCAGTGCTGTGGAAGCTGCTGATGGCTCAGTGCAAGGGCAGCACCAAGTTCCTTCGTGCTGGGAGAGGCACAGCTTCAACAGCAACTCAGCTTTGTGGGTTTGCTGCAAAGATCAGGATTACAGAGTCTGGGCTGAGCTCTGGGCTGGGCTCGACCCTGGAGCAGAGCAGGGCTAAGGATTTTTTTGCCCCCAGAAGTACCAGATTAGCAATAACGGATCAACTCTCTGGCCCCACAAGGGATTTTGCTGCAGTGGTTTTGTGTGGCATCAGCTGTGCTGGGTTATGTGTGGAGTAACTGTGGTGCTCTTTGGGGTTCTGTTGTGGCAACAGCACAAGTGACAGAAGTTGAACTGCTGGTGCAGTTGTGGCTTCACAAACCTCCCTACCCTGTGCTCTCCTCTGGGGAGGGACTGACACGAGTCTTTTTCTTCTGCACAAAGCAGGACATGGAGGCAGCTTTTTGTTATTGCTCTGTGAGAAAACTCCAGTGGGGTTCTGACTGATCTCACAAGGGATTTTTGGGGATGAGAAAAGCTCCTCAAGTGTTCACAGTACTGAGGGCTCTGAGGAAATCTGGATGGCCAGAGCTCCTTTCCTGTAGCTCAGCCCTCTCTGCTTATCCTGAACATTCCTCAGCCAGGCTCTGGAACACAAAGGGATGCAGGGAAGCTCTTTAGGAGTCTTGGAACTTGCAACTGAAACAAGGAACACTTAAATCAATAAATGCTTATTAAACAGCCCATCAACAGCAGAGTGTTGGGCTGATGTCTAAGGTAGGAATTAGATACTCTGTAAGGGTCAAATCCATTGGGAAATGCTTGAGTTTGTCTCCATTTCCAGCGTGTCTCCTGTGTCACTGTCTGCTCTCAGCAGATCCCAGCTCTGTCTGGGATCCCTCCCATGTTTGCTGCCGGCAGATGGGGCCGTTGGAGACTGGAACAGTCAACAATCACAGATCACAAACCCCATCAGAGGAGGGGTCTGACCAGGCCCTCTCTGTGCTCTGAGACCATCAAGGAAGTCTTGCCTGTCCCTAAATTTCTGTTCTCTACTCGCTTTCAGTTGTTCATTAAAAACTCACCCAAAAATTTAATTCTTTGCACCTTTTTGTGTGTTGTGGTTTTGCCTGTGAGCACCAAAAGCGGAGGGAGGCAAACTGTGAGCACATCAAGGAGGATTTGATTTTCTTTTCAGTAATTCAGCATTGTGTTGCATTGCAGTTCCTCAAATTTGAGTTTAGGAAAAGGGAAAGCCAGCTGGAGATGTAGTGACAATGGGCACTTGTGTGACAGGGGCTGAGGGCAGATTAAGGCTCAGCCTTAGAGCAGCTGATCCCAGCCTGGGGCCCAGCATTGCTTCCCTCTGCACAGGAATGAGTGCACGTGAAAGAATCCCCATTTAGCAGCTCTGTGTCCTGGTGGCTTTAAATGAACAGGCTCATTTCTAATGAAATGCGTTCTGGGGTGTTATTGCTCCCCAAAAAATCCCGAGGCTTTCCAGAAGGGGGGCAGTAATTCCCTTCAGTGAGTGACCCTTAACCCTCCAAATGGAGCTGCTTCCTTTGTTTAGTGCTGCTCAGGAGTTCGCTTACACTGAATTAAACTGACTTCCAGTTTAAAGAGATAATTTCCCTTTCTTTTGTTCCACATCTCCCGGGTGTCTCCTCCTTTAAAATTCATCTCCCGCCCTTCTCTCCGTGATAAAATGTCAGTGAGATTCCAGGCTGTGGTTTTCCCTCAGCCCCAGCCCAGTCGGGGAGCAGCTGTGTTGGGATTTAACCGTGTGCAACTTGCTGGCTCCGGGAGAATTCCGCAAGTGGGAGCCGTGTGCAGTGTCACAAAGCCCAGATGGCAGCGGGGACATCACTGCTGGAGTCCCACCAAGGGTCACTTCAGCACCCCCAGCTGAGACCTCGCAGCTCCCACGTGCTGCTTTCTTTGCTGAGCTCCTGCCAGCTCTGGGATTGTCACCGGGAATGCAAATGGAGCAGCTCTGATGTTAATAAGGGAAAGGAGAAAGGAATAAGAAAGAAAAAAATGATGAAAAAAAATAAAATAATTAAAAATAAAAAATGTTAAAAAGAAATAAAACGTAAATAATAAACATGTCAAATAATTAAAAATCATTTAAAAGCACCACTCCCACGTGGTGCTTTATTTGCTGTAGCTGAGCTCCTGCCAGCTCTGGGATTGTCACCGGGAATGCAAATGGAGCAGCTCTGATGTTAATAAGGAAAAGGAGAAATAAAACCCCACAGCGAAGCCGCCCGAAGCGCCGCTGCTGTCCCTGCCCTTGGCAGCGTTCCCGGTGCTCCCGAGCGGTGCCGAGCAGGGCTTTGTTCGGGATGGGAGCCCGGCACGTGCGGCTCCGGGCTCATGGATCCTGTCGCTGTCATTTTACTGTTTCGGGGGCGTTTTATCCGCCCGGCGCAGCTGCACGTGGCAATCGCTCCTGGGATCTTCCCGCCTGGAGCGGGGGCAGCGGGAATGTCCTGGTGCGGGCCCAGCTCCCCCCGGGGCACAGCACCAGGAGCCCGGGGGGCTTCAGGGGGCAGGGGGACATTCCATGGGCGCCCCAAGGTGTCCGTGGCGCCTGGAGCTCTCTGGGGAGGCTCGCCACTTTGTGAGCGCAGGAATGGGCTGCCCAGGGAAGGGGTGGATTCTCCGTCCCTGGAGGTGTTTAAGATGAGGCTGGACGTGGCACTGAGTGCCATAGTCCAGTAACCGCGGTGGGGTTGGATCAAGGGGTGGGCTTGATGATCTCAGAGGTCCTTTCCAACCCGGTTGATTCTGTGATTCTATGATTCTGTGGCATCCCCCCGGCCCACTGGAGCCACGGCTGACGTGACACCCTTTAACGTCCCACCTTCCCTTTCCTCTCCTGCCCTGGGAGCCCCTTGGCACAGGGGGAGCAGCAGCCGCACAGGGAAGCTCCCGCATGGACTCAGGAGGTGTTTCCCATCAGGTTGTGGAGCGGCAGGAATGATCCGAAGGGGGCTTGGCTCACTGACCCACGTAAAAAAGGGGGTGCACTGCACTTGCCTCCGGATTCCCGGCGTTTTCCATGCTGTGTGCTGACTGTGAGTGGGAGCAGGTCTCTAAAAACCCCACAAAACCTGTGGGTTTGTACCCTGAGCCCAGGCTTTGGTCTGCAGAAGCTTTGGCAGCAGGAGCTGTGACAGGAGGTGCTGTAGCTCCTTCCAGAGGAGCTGTGGGGGACCAAGCCTGGCTCTGTCCCCTGGGCTGCTTCTCCCAGCTGGTTCTCAGTGACTGATCCCACACTGCTCTCCTTCCTTGTGCCGGGAACATCCCTTGTCTGCTTCCAGTGAATGCATTGAGGCAAAAAACCACCGTGCCCACCCCCAAAAATACCAAAACAAACAGAAAAACTCCCACCTCCTACCAGAAAACAAAAAAGAAGAGGCAACTTTCTGCCAGTTTAGCCCCACAACCACCTCACCTGCCTTCGGTCATGCTGGAGAAAGCAGAACTGGGGACATGCCTGGGGGGGAAAAGCAGGAGAGTTGGACCCTGCCCTTCCAGGAGGTGCCTGGGGACACCTGGATACCTTCTTGTTGTCCTCCTTCTGCTCCAGGAAATGCTGTGGAAACACACTCTGATCTAAATAGATGTAAATACCTGTTTGTTGGTGGGCTGGGGAGGAGGAGAGAGGGTCCTGTGGGTGTGCATCACTGCGTGAGATGTGGTCCAGCAGAGCATGGAGAGCAGGGAAACGGCCAGTTCTGGGGTCTTGTGTCCCAGCTCGGGGACCTGGAGCTTCAGGGCTGTTGGAGTCACCTCCAAACCTGGCTTGTTACCTCCAGTGCACGTGGGGGAAAACAACAACACAAAGAAATCCCCCCAACCCTTCCCCGAGCCTGTTGCCACCGTCAGAGAACGTCTGTGCTTTGATGAGTTGGTCAAACAAACCTTTTGTGCTTCTGAGCTTGTGAATCATTTCAGGTTCTATCTCTGCCTTCCACAACTGAAGAGGATTTTTTTCCTTGCTCGTTCGTGTGTGGCTCAGACAAATTGGGACAAGCAGATTCCGCAGCCGTTGCTGCTGCTGCTGCTTCCACATTGTTTTCGTGAGTTTTTCTTGTGCCTGAGCTTTTCATCTTTTAAAAGGTTCTGGTCTGCTGCACCTCAAGGTGTCTTTAAGCCTTGTTCAGACTGTAACAGCACTGCCAGTGTGCTGTAAGTGAAGTGCAACAAGCACAGATAGCATTCAGTGAGCTGAACTTGGGAAAAAATCTGAGTTTAGAGGGATGGTCATGTGAGGGTCACATTCCCAGGGTCACGTGAGCTGGGCCTAGAACAGGGCAGAGATGCACAGACCACTTCTGTGAGGGTCTTCAATCCCAACAGGAAGAGTATCACGGTCTCTGTGAGGTAGTTTGTCACTTGTGCTGGTTGTGGCAAAAATAAGTGTGGAGTGTTTGCTCAAGTATTTCTGGATGTCGTTTATTTTTCCCTATGACTCAAAGTCTCACCCCCAGCACCAGGACATGTCTCAGTGGTGTCTGTGTCCCGTAGATAAAGAGAAGTAACATTTTTCTGGGTCTTTGCTTGGCTCTGTTTTCCCCCTACCTGCTTTGTTCCAGAAAGGCTTTTAACAGAGCAGGGCTGCCACAGCTCTGAAGTCAGAGCTGAATCCTCAGCTGCTTCACCCAACACGTAGGGTTTGGCTTCTTCACCAGTGGATGCAGGGTTTGATTTTCTCCCTCAATAGTTGTCGGGTTTCTTCGCTCAGCAGATGGAGGGTTTGGTTTCTTCCCCCGGTAGATGTAGGGTTTCTACACTAAATAAATGTAGGCTTCCTGCACTAAATAAATGTGGGATTTCTTTGCTTATAGATGTAGGGTTTCTTCACTCAACAGATGTAGGGTTTGGGTTTCTCCCTCGAGGTTTTGAACTGTAGCAGCTGCTGTACCATGCCAGACTGAAGGTCCATGGAGACCACAGTCCTGTCTCCAGGCAGTGCCTCAGGAGCACAGCAGCAGGGCCCTATCCCTGTGCACATGTGTGTGCACCGTATCTCTCCTTAACACCTTCCCAGTCCCTTTGGATGTTTGGGTTTGGGATGACGTGAGCTGGGAATGGGTTTTTCCTATTCAGTGACACCTCCTGCGTTTCTCTGCCCTGACGCTGTCAGACGTGTGACAGCAGCTCTGGGGATTTGCAGCCGCCCTTGGTGAGCTCAGCTGACCCCAGCATGGAGAGGGCTGGCTGTTTGTGTCCTGGCAGCTGCCAGCTCCATGGGATACCTGCCCATTCCTGCCCTGAGGAGGCAGGATTTCACTCGGGACTGGGAGAAGGAAGCTGTGAAGGAGAGGAAAGCTGGAGAGGGGCTTCCAGCATCACTTCCATTGTGAAGGACAAGGGATTGGAATGGCTTCCCACTGCCAGAGGGCAGGGTTGGATGGGATATTGGGAATACTTCCCTGTGAGGGTGGGGAGGCCCTGGCACAGGTTGCCCAGAGAAGCTGTGGCTGTCCCTGGATCCCTGGAAGCGTCCAAGGCCAGGCTGGACAGGGCTTGGAGCAACCTGGGCTGGTGGAAGGTGTCCCTGCCCATGGCAGGGGGTGGCATGAGATGATCTTTAAAGGTCTTTTCCAACCCAACCCAGTCTGGGATGCTGTGACTCTGGGTGTCTGTCACATCCTCTCTCAGTCCTCTCTTCCTACGAGAAGTGTCCCAGCCAATTTCATTTCTCCATGTTTGGAGATTGTTCTGTGCTTCTGGTTGTCCGTGCAGCCTTTACCAGCAATAAGCACTGCAGATGATGAAAGGACCTGTAGTTCCATATCTTCACCATGAAAAACTCTTCCTTGAATTTCCCTGGGATGAGAGAAGGTTCCTGCCTCCTTCTGGTGGCAGCAGCCTTGCTCTGGTGATTGCAAACTTCTGTGCTTCCCGATACAGGACCTTTGGCAGTTCTCATCTGTTCATATGAAGTTGTCCCTTTATTCCCAACATCTCCCTTCCATGGAAGGGGAAGTGGTCACTGCCCTGAGGCTGAGCTCCAGGAGTGTTTGGACAACGCTGTGAGGGACAGGGGGGGATTGTTGGGATGTCCTGGACAGGGACAGGGGTTGGACTCGGTGGTCTCCTTCCAGCTCAGGATATTCTTGATTGCTGGTTGTTGCCAGAGGCGGGGAATTCTGCAGGGTGCAGCCAGGATGGGGTGCCCTGTCAGGCCAGCAGGACACTGCGAAGGGCTCCCCATGGACCCACAGCTCTGTGTGGGGGTGGTTGGGAGCGTTCTCGGGGCTCTGGGGCTGGATGGCAGCAGCAGCTCAGCCCTGGGGACCCCCGAGGAGGGTGTGTGTTTGCTGACCCGTGGCTGAGCCACAGGCTGGGCTGCAGGAGGGACCCAGGGCTCTGCGTCTGGCACGGAGTGAGACGTGCCTGGGTCTCCCTCGTGTGACCTGCTGCACCCCCTGCTCCCGTGGCAGGTTTGTGTTCGTCGCTGGCCACGCTCTTGTCAGTGCCAGCTGATTAATAATCTCTGAGGGGGACCCTTCCCTCCTTCCCAGCCTCTGGAATATTGTTGCTGTTACACTGAGCCTTGTTCAGCTGACTCATGTGAGAAGAGCAAACAGCCTTTTTAAATGAAGCAGCTCTTCCCCCTGGCTGAGTCTGGGCTCTGTGAGGTGAGCTGGGACACCAGGGAGGCCTGGACTTAAACCATTTCCCTCAGAGGGGATCCAAATTCACTCAAATTGGGAAAAGGCAGGTCACAAGCTGAGGGGTGTGGATGCAGCCAGTGGGTGCTGAGGGGGGGTATGAGCCACTCCATCACATCCCTGCGCTGTGAGATGACCCTCTGGAAGCAGTCAGGGCTGGGGTAATTAAAGCTTGCTGGGATTGAACATTCATCCAGTGAGGGCCCCGCCTGTGGGACGTAAATATTTAATAACTCTGCCCGTGTGAGAGCCTTTAAAGATGTGCAGGGAGGTTCCTGCCAGTGTGAATTATGGGGGTTTGGTTTATTCTTCACTGTACAGGGGCACGTGAAATACTGATTGGGGGAGGAGGGGTGTGGGGCAGGAAGGAGTTTTCCAAGGGTTGGTTCCTTGCAGAACTGCTCCAAAATCCAGTATCGGGGTGTCGTTTAGACAGGCTGGGTTTGTTTGCTGGATTCTGGGCATTGGTTTGTTTGCTCATGTGTTTGGACTGGGGGGCTGTGTGGGTTTTCTCTGTGTTTGCAGAGATTGCAGCATTTAGGTCAAATCAAGATTATCCCTTTTTCCATGGAAGATGTGCAGGCGAGGCAGTCCCGGCATTCTGGGCCCACCCTGGCTGCTCTGCTGGCTTTCCCTGGGCTCTGCAGGGCCCATGTCATTGTTTTCCTCTCTTTCTTCCTTCCTCCCCCCCCCCCTTTTTTTAATGGGAAATGCAGAGCTTGGAAGCAGCCTGCAGTGTGCAGGCAGGCCTGCCATGCATGGATTGGTGTGTGGGATTTATGTTGTGCTGAGGTGATGGACGTGATCTGGGTGAGGCTTCTTTAATCTTAGAAACTCTGCTAGAAGGAGCTCACTGAGGTTTTTAAGCTGGTTCTAAAGGCTTGTTCACATCTCCCCTGCCAGTCATCTGACATTTAATTTATTAAATTATAATCAAAACCCGTGTGAATTAAACATACTTCATCAAAAAAATAATCAGTACTTCCCCTAAGCTGGGTTGTGACTCCTGCTTTGGGTGAATGGTTGGTTCCTTTCTGTGCAAGTCTCAGTTCTGCTGCACTGGGAGGAGTGGGATCACTGTTGGGATCATCTCTGGGGTCACCTCTGGGATCATCAAGCACCCAGGGTTGTCCAGGAGGACATCCCTTGGTCTGGAGCTTTTCATGATCCCATCTCACTGGCCTGCACAGAAGGAATAAAAGGGATGTTAGGAAAACTGTGGCTGCCCCTGGATTCCTGGAAGTGTCCAAGGCCAGGTTGGACGGGGCTTGGAGCAATTTGGGACAATGGAAGGTGTCCCTGCCCATGGCAGGGGATGGCACTGGATGAGCTTTAAGGTCCCTCCCACCCCAAACCACCCTGTGGTTCTGTGGTTGGTACTTGTTTGAAATAATCCCATTTCAAAGGCCGTGGAATTGGTAGAGGTCTCTTGAGAGGGAAGCAGGAACAGCAAGGAACTCTCTTACTAGAAGCAGCTGCAGAAATAAATACCCTTTGTAATGTTCAGGAGTTTCAGCTGAATTCCTTGTGTTCAGACTTAGTTTTCCCAACCTTCTCCTTTCTCCCTATCCCTTCTCCTGGCCCTTCAGTCCTAATTGCACTTGCCTTCTTCATTTTTCTTGCCCTGACCTTCAGGAGGATGGAACACAGAGAAGGCAAAGGTATTGAAGGAGATGAGAAGAGACCGTGGGTGGGGGCTGGGTGGGGGAAATGTTTGTTTGGTTTGTTGTTTTTGTTTTATGGTAGGGTTGGTTTTGGGTTTTTTTTTATTCTTTTAAGCCTAAAAACTCCTTTTCTTTCCATTTCCCATATAATCATAGTTATGTCACTGCTCTTGAGTCCATAATTTGCTCATGGGCCCCTTCCCTGCCTGCACATTGTGGAGCCAACACATGGTGCTGATTATTCCCTTCCTACACCTGCCCTGCCTGGTGTCTTCGTGGGGACAGCTCTCCATGTGGGGACAATCCTTGTTCCTGCTTGGCCACAGGGCTCTGTGCTGATCAGGGACAGAATCCATTGCTTCGGAGTCTGCTCCTCACTGGGTGACTTTGAAAATTGTTGTCAGACAGGATTTTTGGGGATCCATCCTATCCCCCACTCCCTCCCTCGCGCCCTGCTCACATCTCCACCTCCTCATCCCCCTGGAATGCTGCCAGATCCCTCTGGTGTCCTCTCCCCGCTGTGCCTGGCTGGGACTGGGAGCTGTGAGGAGGCAGATGGCTCTGGAGCTCGTGCTGAAGCCGTTCCAACAGTGTCACTCTGATTTGAGGCTCGTTCTGCCCTGCGGCTGATTTTTCCTGAAAGATCCCTGGACTCGGCTCTCCGAGTCTGCTGCCCCTCTGTCGGGTTTGCTGGAAGCTGGCTCGGGATTCGGGAGCTGTCAGGGCAATCTCAGGAGGTCAGACAAGGACATCTTTAGTCTCATTCCCATGGGAAGCCCGGGTAACCAGCAGGGAAAGCCACGGGAGGGGCCAAGGGAGTATCGATACCCTCTTGCCTGTGGGAGGGATGAGGGCTCTGCCATCCCAGCCTGGTTTGCCCAGACCTGCAAGATTTGCTAAAAACTACAGAAACCACCGGGTGGGGAGTGGCTGGATTGAAGTGGAAGCTGAGAGTTGGTCAGGTCTCAGAAGGGTGATGCAGGGGAGCTGCTGAATCCCTTCTGAACTGTGTGTGAAGATCCCTCGGACATTATGCTGGGTGCAAGGAGAAGTGAAACCCTGGATGTACAGGTCATTCTGTTGGGTTTGGGGCATATCTGGCCGTGGCTCTACCCTTGTCCTCCAGCACAGAACACAACAGCACCTCCTGCAACGTGAGAGTCAGTTCAACGCAGCTCTGGAAATTTGAGGGTTTAAATTTCAGTTCATGGTGCTTAATGCTCCTGAGTCAGGAACTGGAGGTGGGGGAAGATCGAGAAGGTGCATTGGGAGGGGTAGTGCTCTCCCAGTGTTCAAACCTGAGCAAGGTGTGTGCTGGCAGGAAACACTCCAGCATCCTGGTTGTTCTGGAAATGCCCTGGCACAAGGTGCCCAGAGAAGCTGTGGCTGCCCCTGGATCCCTGGAAGTGTCCAAGGCCAGGTTGGACGGGGCTTGGAGCAACCTGGGCTGGTGGAAGGTGTCCCTGCCCATGGCAGGGGGTGGGACTGGATGGGCTTTAAGGTCCCTTCCAGCCCAACCGTTCTGTGATTCCGTGATTCTTGGTCCCCCTTTGCCTCGTCTGTGTCCCTCTGCTCACAACTGCACCACTCAGAGTGCACAAAGTGCCTGCACAAACACGGACTTTGCTGCTCTGACGCCTCCTGTTGTCCACAGGGTCGAGCAGTCCGTGTTCCTGGAAGTGCCTGTGGGACCATCGGGCAGCTCAGCGTTACTGCTGGAAGCAGCAGTGAGCCCTGGCTCGGTCAGAGGAACACCAAGCCAGAAAAACAATTGGGCGGGGAAATAATTTGTCCCCCACTCCCTGGGAGAAGTTCGTTCTCACCTCTGACCGTCTCCTCACCTTCCAGAGGCGCTGGTGGTGGCTGGTGGGAAGGTCCTCCCGAGCTGGGAGGTTACCCAGTTATGACAACTTGATTTGAGACCATGCTTTTCATTAATACTTTGCTGCGTGTAGCCGAGGGGCATTGCCTGTGCTGGATAATTGGATTTGGGAAGCCACTGTTTGTCCAATTGTGACACCTCTTGCTGTGTTCCAGCCCACTGTGGCGATGCAGCTGATCCAGCATCAGGGCAATCTGTTCAGCCCTTGTCCTGGCTGGTGGAGAGAGGATCCACAGCGAGAGACTTCCCTCCAGAGCCCAAAAAAGCAAAATCTAGACCTTGCTCTGTGTCCAAAAACCGGTTCAAAAGGGTTTGGGGAAGAGCTGGCAGAAGTGAAGCCCTGCAAGGTCTTTATCAGCTTGCACAGATTTACTGTGGGTTCTTTTCTGGAGATCCTTTGTAACACTCAGAGGCTGTTTCTCTGTGACCTGGATCCCTTTGTTCCTCATTTCTCTTCTTACTAAATGAAAAAATGAGAAGTTAGCAAGAGGTTTTTACCCAGCTGCTCCTCCTTATTGCCCATACATCCCTTACAGGTGCATTTTATGACTCTTCATAAGAGTCTGCTTAACTATCTCAAGCAATCCAAGTCTTTTTGCTCTAAGAAAGGGCACAAATTACTCCAGTGCTCATTTGTTTGGTCCTCGTTGGTGATTCTGTCAAATTCCTGAGTTTGTGAGCCTGCTCTGCCCCCAGACAGGGAAATGTCATCTTAAATCCAGCCTTACACACTCTGAGTGAAATACAGGCCCTGTCTGGATCCAGGCAAGTCAGGTTTAGTCTGTGGCTGCAGGAGGCCTCAAGCTTCTGAGCAGCTCTGCTGCCCTTTCCATGGTTCTTGGATCTCTTTGTGATGGATTCTAAAACTACAATTATATCCCAGTGTGCTAAAAGTGACTGCTAAGCACAGCATATGTGGTGCAGGGGATGCTGCTTCCCCTCAATCTGTCTAATGACTTCAAAGAATAAATGAGGAAAGTGTTATGTATTATTTTATACACGCACAGGGTTGAGATTCTGAGCTCACTGGGTAAAACTCCTGCTTTGTCTTCCTGCTGGTTCGTTGGTCTGGGCAGTCCAGCAGCGATGATTCTGCCCTGGTTACAGGGGCTGCTTTCTGTGCTTCCTGGCCTTACCCTTCCCTTCCCTGCCCCATGTCCGGCTTTGCTGCCCCAGCTCTTCCGTTCAAGTGCTGCAATAGTCTCTATTCCCACACCTGCCTTTGGGGAGCAGCCCTGGCAGGGGCTGGGGCTGTTGAGGAGCTCGTTGCCTTTGGTCACCTTGTGTGTGTTGGGTTGTTCTCAGAATCACAGAGTGCTTTGGGTTGGAAGAGGCCTTGTAGACCACCCAGTGCCACCCCCTGCCACGGGCAGGGACACCTTCCACCAGCCCAGGTTGCTCCAAGCCCCGTCCAACCTGGCCCTGGACACTTCCAGGGATCCAGGGGCAGCCACAGCTTCTCTGGGCAACCTGTGCCAGGGCCTCCCCACCCTCACAGCCAAGAATTCCTACCCAGGATCCCATCTCTCCCTGCCCTCTGGCAGTGGGAAGCCATTCCCTGTGTCCTGTCCCTCTGTCCCTTGTCCCCAGTCCCTCTCCAGCTCTCCCAGAGTGCCAGCAACTCCCCAGGCCCTGCCAGAGCTGCATGGATCGTGTCTGTTGGGAACAGGCCATACCCCACACAGGACAGCGAGGAAAGGAGAATGAGGACAGGTTACTCTGACAGAGGTTGAAAGAAGAAAGTCCTCTGGTTTTGAGGGTTTGGGACCCAAAATCTCTTATTTGTCTTGGAAGTTTGAGTGTGTGGGGAAAAGCAGCCCCTCCCGGCTCCGCTCTGGTTGCTGCACGGAGCTTTCTCAGCCACGTGGCAGGACTGCCAGTGAAGCTGCCAGGAGAACCTTTGCCCTCAGCTTCCTAAAGCGACTGTGGTGTTGAAAACTGCCTTGGGTAATTAATTAATTCTTCTGTAAATAGAAGGCTTGATATTCATCAACAGGGCTGGGGGATGTTTCTCAAGAGGGAAATAAGCTGGCAGGGCAGGGAAGCTCTCCGTGGGTGCAGGAGGCTCGTTACCCCTCCAGTTACATTCTGCAAGGAAACAAAACGCAGGCTTGGCTTGGTGGGTTATTTTGGAGGGCAGGCACGGGAGGGCAGGGATCCCTTGGGGGGTGTGCCAGCCTGAGAGCGCTCAGGTGTGTTCCTCTGGTTATGGGGTGGAAGCTGCACCTGCCCAGCCCTCCTTCCTCCTGCGTGGGGGCTTCTCCTCCGGAGCTGGTTGCTGTGGAGCTGCTTTCCTGCACCACACCCCTGGCAGGGGGTGCCAGGAGGAGCCCAGAACCTGCCCTGTGTTCTGCCTGTGGTGCCCTCCAGGCACAAACACAACTCTCAGTGATGCTGCTTGAGCTGGTCCCCATCCTGGTCCCCATCCCAAAGCTCAGGGGGATGGCCTTTGTTTTGCATGTTTGGTTGCTTTTCCACACACAGCCAGAACAGATATTCCCCAAACTATTTTCAAAGCAGGCTTCTTTTAATCAGTTGAAATTGTTTCTTGGTAATTGTTCTCAATGGTAAATTAGCAAAGAACCATGGAATGGTTTGCGTTGAAAGGGAAGGACCTTCAAGATCATCCAGTGCCACCCCGTGCCATGGGCAGGGACACCTTCCACCAGCCCAGGTTGCTCCAAGCCCCGTCCAACCTGGCCTTGGGCACTTCCAGGGATCCAGGGGCAGCCACAGCTTCTCTGGGCAACCTGTGCCAGGGCCTCCCCACCCTCACAGGAAAGGATTCCTTCCCAATATCCCGTCTATCCCTGCCCTCTGTCCGTGGGAAGCCATTCCCTGTGTCCTGTCCCTCCATCCCTTGTCCCCAGTCCCTCTCCAGCTCTCCTGGAGCCCCTTTAGCCCCTGCAAGGGGCTCTCAGGTCTCCCTGGAGCCTTCTCTTCTCCAAAGGAAGACCCCCAGCATTCCCAGCCTGTCTCCATGGCAGAGGTGCTCCAGCCCTGTGCTCATTTCCATGGCCTCCTCTGGCCTCTCTCCAACAGGTCCATGTGTTGGGATCTCGAGGGTGTTTTTCAGCAGTTGGTTGTTTGAACTGGGTTGGATCTGCACCCAGAGGCCGCTCCCTTAAGATAAAACCATGGATTTCAGCTCTATTAGATGAGTGTGAAAAGAAAACAGGTACCCTGCTCTTCCTTGCTAAAGCTGTTTCCCCCCCTGGCTCAGGTGTGGAGGGGCACCCTGGCCCGGCTGCGCTACCGCAGGACCAAGGCTGCCCTGACCATCCTGCGGCACTACCGGCGCTACAAGGTCAAGTCCTACATCCGGGAGGTCTCCCGGCGCTTCCACAACGTGCGGCTCATGCGGGACCGCGGCAGGAACGTGCAGTGGCCGACGCCCCCCAAGGTGCTGCGGCGCTTCGAGGAGGCCCTGCAGGCCATCTACCACAGGTACAGCCCGGCCCTCCCGCCCCCTCGGCCCCGCAGCGGGTCGCTGGGGAACGTCGGACGGGTGGCAGAGGTGAAGGCTGGGTTTGGCCGAGCAGATGGTCGTTGTTTCAGAGGTTTATCCTTGAATCACAGAATATTGTGTGCCGGGGGACCCACAGGGATCTTCAGGTCCGACTCTCAGGGGAATGAGCAGCAGAGAGTCACGGGATGGTTTGGGTTGGAAGGGACTTTAAAGACCATCTCGTTCCAACCCCCTGCCGTGGGCGGGGACACCTTCCACCAGATTATGTTCCATTAAAATAAAATAAGATAAAATCATAGATAAAATAAGATAAAATCATAATTAAAATAAGATAAAATAACTTAAAAATAAGATAAAATCATAATCTCATCGAATCACAGAATGGTTTGGGTTGGAAGGGACCTTAAACTCACCCAGTTCCACCCCTTGCCACAGGCAGGGACACCTTCCACTAGCCCAGGTTGCCCCGAGGCATTTAAGGAGGATGGACGTTGTATTTCCTTCCTTGGCCCCTTTCTGGCCTTTCTGCTTGGTTTTAAAAGGAAAGAGCAGCTACTGTGGGATGAGGGGGAAGAGAAAAGGAATCTTCCTGACTTCTTGCAGCAGGGCAGTGTTTTCCTGCAGTAAACCGAGCCGTGTTCCCCTGGTCAGCCGTGTCCTGTGTGCAGAAAAGGTGTTTGTACCGCTATTAAACCTCCTGGTGTCTAAAGGCCAGTGACTTTTTTCTCTGGCAAGCTTTAGGCGAAGTAGTTATAATTCCAGTCTGAAAAATGATGAATTTCTGAAAGTGGCTGAACGAAAGCAGTGTTGGCTGGAGGGGCTGTCAGAGGTCTCCCATCCAGCCATTCGTTTGCAGGGGGGGGTTACCACCAGCCCTAGATCAAGTCAGCTTTGTTATTTTCCCCAGCTGTCTCTTGAAAAAGAGACATCCATCCACCCACAGCCTGTCTGGGTAGAGAGTCCTACTTTCAGAATAAGCACAATTACCATAACTACAGAGTTTTAGTTGCTAAAAGTCTTTTTATAGCATTAATCCCAGAGACCTGGTGCTGCTGCTGAAGGCTGGAGTGTGGTGTGGGGCCATGGGTGGGGCATTCCATGGTGCAGGTGGTCAGGTTTGAATTGAAGGGCCAGATTCAGCTGTTAAAGGTGAATGATGTTGTAAATGAGCCCAGAAATGGGCCTGGAAACACTTCATTGCAAACAGATGCACCAGTAGTTGACTTCTGGGTGTGGGACAGGGAGCTTGGCAGCCAAACCTGTCAGGTTGGGGGTGATATGTGCCATTAGAATGTCGGCTGACATCTCCAGCTCTAGGGAGGGACTGCTCAGGGGTGTCCTGGTGCTGATGTGGCTGCAGGAGTCCCTGCAGTGTGTGGTCCAGGCTGTGGCACTGACTCAGGTGTTTTGGCAGGTGGAGAGCGGGTGAACTCATCCGGAGCGTCCCACCTGAAGTGCTGCCTCAGCTGAGGGCCAAGGTGGCTGCCATGGAGGTGCTGAAGGGTCACAGGGCTGACATTGGCCTCCAGAGAGCCTGGCAGGGGAATTACATCGCGCTGGTGAGTCTGAGGGACTGACACAGTCCCTGGGGCCAAGGGGCCAAAAGGGTGCAAATCTGGAAAAATGACTGTTGGTTTCCTGTGTAAGTGGGTTTATGTAGTTCGGAATCTTGACTTCCACTGCTCCAGGAGTGATTTTTCTGAGTTCTGGGCAGCACCAGCAGCTTGAAAGGTGATGAGCTGTGCCATCAGCTCAGAAATGGGCAAAGACAGACCTCAGTGGAGCACTGAAGCGCTGGATATAAGGGGAAAAAGGCACAGAATGCACAGGAACAAACGTGGGCAGGTTTGATTGCTTCCCTTCGCTCTGTCCTTCCTTTAAGGGTTGTGTTCAGTTGAGGTTTGGTTTCACAAAGCACAGACCTCCGCGGCGAGGCAGGGGCTGGAGGGAGCCTTGTCACTGCCATCCCCCCTTCCCTCAGTCACCAGGGAGGGTCCTGAGCCTGTGTTTGCTCTTCCAGAAACCAGACAGCCCCCAGAGCACGGGCTCCTTCGTCCCTGTGGCCAACGAGCTGAAGAGGAAGGACAAATACATGAACGTCCTCTTCTCCTGCCACGTCCGCAAGGTACCGCATGGGCTGGAGGGAACTCCCTGGATCCAGGGAACCCTTGGGAAGCCAAGGGCAGGGGGGTGACCCCGGGGATGTTTGAACAGGCAGCAGGTCAGAGCAGTCCTGTTCCAAGGAACTGTATCCCTGATTTTTAGATGGTCCTTCAGCAGCTGCTGCACCGAAGAGTTGGGTTGGGTTGGGTTGGGTTGGGATGGGTTGGGTTGGGTTGGATTGGAATGGATTGGGTTGGGATGGATTGGGTTGGTATTGGGATGAGTTGGTTTGGGTTGGGATGGATTGGGTTGGGTTGGGATGGATTGGGTTGGGTTGGGATGGATTGGGTTGGGTTGGGTTGGGTTGGGTAGGGTTGGGTTAGGATGGATTAGGTTGGGGTGGGCTGGGTGGCTGCTGGAGCCTCATGTCAGAGACAGGAGTAAGTTGTAGTGGAAGTTGTCCCTGCCCATGGCAGGGGATTGGAACTGAGTGGACTTTAAGGTCCTTTCAGCCCAAACCATTCCATGATTCTTTGATTCTGCACAACTGGTTTGGGTCTGACATTTTTCGTAGCAGAATTGAGGTTTTTTCCTTGATTTGGTTGGAAGGTTTAAAGAACTAATTAGAACAACATGCTTGTCTGATTTTTATGGGTAGCTCCTAACGATGCTGGTTTGAAATGTCTGTCAGGGATGGATATTTTGAATTTTACAAAGCCCATTTCAGTGGCAGGCCAGGGTTGCAGATATTCCAGTGTTTTTAAAAAGCTGTATATTTTTATTCCTTTTTATTTCTAAAAACGTGCTGCTGCAGTTGGTCCCCATGTGCATAATTACCCTTTATGATTCTGCAAATATTATATCCAACAGTAAGAGCACAATTCATTCTGCAGCAGAGAATCTCACTTTATTATAAAACTTTGCTGGCATTAGTGACTTGTATTGTTTATTCAACAGTGATCTGTGTTTATAAAAATAGAAATCTCTAATTGCTTTCCAGGCAGAAATATTTCGGTGGGGTGTTCTGCTGCTGTTCCCATGTTCTCTGTGGGAACAGGGTTTGCTGGTGGGATGAGTGGTTTGGGTGAACGTTGGTGTCAGGATTGGAGGAGGATCAGCTGGGTCTGAATCCAAACCTCCTCTTTACGACCTTGCAGCACTTGGGCTCTGCTGGGGACAAGGAAATACAAGGAGAATTTCCCTCTGGCTTTTCTCAGGTTAGGCAGAAAACAAAATGATTCTCCTGATTCATTTCATTAACTTGTTGCAGTTGTTGCTGTTTCTGGCTGAACTGGGATAAGTGTAAAAAGGAGATGTGGGGTCAGGAGTTGTGGATGGGAATGGAATCACTCGGGGTCTGTGTGTGGTGTGGGGTACCTGCTGTGGGAATTTTCCCTCACTCGCTGTTGCACAACTTTGAAGCTGTTAAGTCCTTGTGTGTCTCCTCTTGCTCCTGGTTCAGCTCCCAAGGACAATCCCCTGTGCAAGCACAGGGCAAAGCAGGTCCCTGAAGCCCAGATCCATCCTCGTCCCGTTTCCTCTTTCAAGGACAGAGCTCCTGCCTCAGGCAAGAGTCTGAGCAGCAGTTTTGTGTGTCTGGGGGATGCAGAAATCCTTGAGCACTCCAACAGGCCGTGTTTCTGCAGCTCCTGTGCTGGAAAGATCCCTTTTCTGTGGGGTTTGCTGCACTGAGGTCCCAGCAGTGCAACAGTAAAAGCAGCCTGGAGGTGGAATAGGTGCTACCCCCCATAAAGTGGGTTTCTCCTGAGCCTGAAAGGTTACTGCCAGTGCTTTCAGAGGCAAAGCTTTAGCTGACCATGGGTGCGTAAAAAAGGCAGCTCAGCTGAAACCAGAAATGCAGCAGAGACTGCAGGGTTAGAGACTCGCAGCCTTGTGGGGTTTAAATTATCTTGTCATTTGTTTGGACTTTTTGAAAGGTTGAATTGGTTGCTTTTCTTCTCTCGGGGAGGTCAGGCTTGATCCCCTGCTTGCCTGCTCAGTTAGGGATTCCTTGGCACGGCTTTTGGGATCATCAGCAGGGAAACCCCATCCCTGGGAGTGTCCAAGGCCAGGTTGGACGGGGCTTGGAGCAACCAGGGCTAGTGGAAGGTGTCCCTGCCCGTGGGAGGGGGTGGCACTGGATGGGCTTGAAGGTCGCTCCCAGCCCAGCCCATTCCATGATTCCATGATCTCAGCACTGCAGCCCTGTGTGATCTTCAGGGGGGTGGGTGTGTGAGCCTGGTGATTCCAGCACATCTCCGTGTTACAACTCCAGTGCAGACAACCATCCAAACCACTCTTGGATGCAACATCTCCTGGAGGGAACCATTTGTCTTCCTCCTTGTATGGACAAGAAACGTCCGGGCAAACCTGAAGTGAACAGAGGAGGGAGGACAAACAACACTGAACTTTGGAAGGGAACAAGGCAAGGACTTGACATGTGAAAATTTAAGCCTCTCCCTTTCCAACCAAGGCAATCCTTTAGGTTGTCTGTTCTGGCTTCAGTCTGAGCACTGGATTTGCAGACTAAGCAACAGTGAGAAGTTGTAGAGTGTGTGAGTGACTCCGTGCACTGACTGCAGGAGCACAGACTCGACCCTGAGAACAGCCTTCCTCTGCCCTTCACATGAAACAGTTTCTATCCCAAGCTGTCTCTTTGAAATGAAGGTTTTCTCTTGTCAAGAGAAAACAAGCTGTAACATTCTGCTTCTTACCCCAAATAACAGCAATCCAAGGGCGTGCCTCGGGGCAGGGGGATCTCTCCTGATTGCTTTCATTCCCTTTTAATTTCTAATAAACAAAATCATCAGGTTTCTTCCTTTGAGCTTTACCTTCCCCACGTCCTACCGCGTGTCATTGGCACAGGGTGGCACTTGGTGCTGGCACGTGCAGGCTGGGCCCGTGTCAGGACATCTGAGAGGGAACAGGGAGGAGGTTTGTCACGTTTCTGATGCTAAACCTGGTTGGTTGTGGATTTACAAGTTGGCTGTTTGTTTCTCAGCTGAAATTTGGTTCATGGCAAGCTTTAGCAGGGGGCTGAAGAATGAGTTACAGAGATGAAAATGTAGTTAATTATCAGGTGTTTTCATTGCTTCCCTTAAATAATTCTCTGGAACGAAGCAGCGTGAGAATAAGGCTGCTCAGGTTCATCCATGGGGTGTTTCCATGACTCAATTTATCTGAGGATTTTCTTGAGCAAAAGCTGTGCTGTTCCTGCTGCTGCCTCGGGCAGGAAGGTGTTAGAGGGCACTCTGGTGAGCTGGGGTGAATGTTTTATTTCTGGAGCAGCCTCTGCCTTCCTTTTTGGCTTCCGTGAGGTACCGAGTGACCAAACCACGTGTCACCAGCCCTGTCAGCTGCCTGCTCTTTGAATTCCAGATAACTGCAGTCTAACACACTTCGGTCCTCGAACAGAAAAGACATTAAAGGATAAATGCTGGGCAACCTGAACGGACACAGGTTAAACCCAACTTCACGTATTTAAACATGTTTGTGCATGGAACACACAGGGTATTGGTTAACCATGAAACTCCTGGAGACAGAACTTTTTTAGCTGATCCAGTGAATCCTTCAGGAAGAATCTAGAGGATTCTAGGTCAGAAGGAATTTCTTCGTGGAGAGGGCTGTCAGGCATTGGAAGGGGCTGGAATCTCCACCCCTGGAGGTGCCCAGGGAAGGACTGGATGTGGCACTCAGTGCTCTGGTGGCAAGGTGGGCATTGGGCACAGGGTGGGCTCGATCATCTCAGAGGGCTTTTCCAACCTAAATGGTTCTAAGTCAAGGAAGTAAATTTACCCAGGAACAGCTCTCCAAGTTTGGAGAAGTTTTCTGCAGCTTGAGTGCGTGGGGCCCCAATTTCAGCAGCTTGAGCTGAATAACAGCGGGTGGCTCAGTTTGGACCGGAGCTGTTTTTATGGAAGGGCTGTGAAGAGGCTTTGAAGCCTCACTGTGGGGGGAGGTGGATGTGCTTTGTGGTTGCTTCCTCCCAGTTGGTACAGGTGGAAGCAGGTCATTCCTGCCTGTGGAAAAATCCATCTTTTTCTGGGCATTGTGGTGCTCTTCACTTTTTCAAAGGAAATTTTCGAGATTTTTGCCTTGGGAAACCAAATGCATATTTCATGCAAAACCTCCAGATTTTGTTGGATCACCTAGGAAACAACAGATTCTCTTTTTTTTTTCCTCTTAGAATAAGGCTTTTCTTCCCACTTTTCCCTTGTCACTTGTGGCACCAAGCTCCCTTGAGAGGAACATCTCCTCTGAAGGCTGGTGCCCTGCGGCGTCCACAGGCCACTGACAGAGACCTGAAACACTTACTTGGGAGATTTTCCAGCTCTAGGCCAGACCTTCATCTCCCCCATAAGCTTGTCAAGAAGCTTAAATTAGGACTGATTTGTATTTGGATCAACAAGATATAAATACAAAATGCCCAGAAGGTGCAGAGAACACAGTGCTGGGAAGGGCTGTTCTCCAGGAGGGGGGGAGCTGTAGCTGAGAACATAAGGCCTGTCCTTACCCCTACAAAACCCAACAGTGGGTTTGCAATGTGTCTGAGTCCCTTCTGGGTCTGCTCCCCAACAGTTTTTACCGTAAAAACGATAGTTTTTACCTAAATTTTTACCTAAACCACGGCAGGTTTTATTTACATAAATAAGCTGTAGCTGCACGAAGCAAAGGGGTTGCTTGGAAAGAGCAGGAGTTTTGGAGCACTGAGAACTTGCTTCTCAGGTGAGATAAGCTGCTGGGCCTCCCCTTTGGAACATCTCTGTAGCTGAGTTCAGTGGGAACACTGAAAGAAAGACATTGAGGGGCTGGAGCGTGTGCAGGGAAGGGAACGGAGCTGGGAAGGGGCTGGAGCAGCAGGAGCAGCTGAAGGAGCTGGGGGGGCTCAGCCTGGAGAAAAGGAGGCTCAGGGGGGACCTTCTGGCTCTGCAACTCCCTGACAGGAGGGGGGAGCCGGGGGGGGGTCGGGCTCTGCTCCCAGGGAACAAGGGACAGGAGGAGAGGGAACGGCCTCCAGCTGGGCCAGGGGAGGGTTAAGTGGGATTTTAGGGAAAATTTCTTCATGGAAACTGTTGTCCAGCCCTGCAACAGCTGCCCAGGGCAGGGATGGAGTTCCCATCCCTGGAGGGGTTTAAAAGCCCTGTGGATGTGGCATTTGGGGACATGGGTCAGTGGTGGCCTTGGCAGTGCTGGGGGATGGTTGGACTGGATGCTCTCAGAGGCCTTTTCCTACCTTTATGATTCTGTGAAAGCTGAGCATGTTTTCCATCCCTGCTTCCTGGGCAGCAGCCACAGGACCTTCTGGGGTGGCCCTGGTGTCACAGCACTGAAATCTGCTCTGTTTGGGCTCCGTGCTGGGGGTGGGCACAGACAACACACAAGCAGGATCATGGCAGTGAGCAGGAGGTGTTATCAGACTCTTTAAAAGAAGTTAAAATAAATCATCTGAGCCCTGTGTGGGGCAGATCCCAGATTCAAAGGACTGGAGAAGCCTTTGCTTCAGCTCCCAGGACCCAGTGGGTGCTGAGCCCTGAGCTGCACAGCCAAATCCCAGTTTGAGGAGTTTGAGGAGCCTGTGCTGCCCTGCTCAAACACCTCGGCACGTGACACCAGGCACTCCTAACCTACTTTCTCTGGGCCATTCAGTGTTTCATAGCCTTTAGAGTTTTTTTTCTCCCATTCATCTGCTTCCTAAAATAATCCCAGTTACTCAGCATCTCTTGCTGTGAGACTTCCCAGGCCCTCAGTCTTGTTCTTCACCTTCTCTGAACTATCAGAGTCTCCTTCACACTCACCATCCCAGGGCTTTACAAGCTATTCCAGGTGAGCCTTTGGCACCCAGGATGTTATTCCCGTGTTAATCCCTATCCATGCCAACACTCTGCTTATTTTGAGTTGCCAGGCATGTTTGTGCCAAGATGTCTCCAGAGCTGTCTGAAATCATCCTCACTTACTTTTTCTGACTCGGTGCTGTTAATGTAAAGCTGTCACAGAGCTCCCCAATTTGCATTTTCTGCCTTTATCTGCTCTGAACTTTGCCTGTTGAGTGAGGATATTTAAGTTTTCTCGTTGTCTCCTGACTTCACCCTGGAAGATCCTATTTATGTTCATCCGCCTCATCACATCTTACCCTTGTCTCCCCTTCTCAGTTGATTAATAAATATCTCAGTGACTGTGATGCACCGATGACTCTGCCTTTGCCTCAGTGAGAAACTGTTTCCATTTTGTGCCCTACTTTCTTACGCACTTCTGACAGAACTTCGCATCCTGCCTCGTGATCGCTCAGTGCTGAGGGGCATCTGAGAGCCTGGGGGACGTGGAACTGCTGGAGCAGGTCCAGGGGAGCCCACGGAGCTGCTCCCAGGGCTGCAGCCCCTCAGCTCTGGAGCCAGGCTGGGAGAGCTGGGGGTGTTCACCTGGAGAGGAGAAGGCTCCAGGGAGAGCTGAGAGCCCCTTGCAGGGCCTAAAGGGGCTCCAGGAGAGCTGGAGAGGGACTGGGGACAAGGGATGGAGGGACAGGACACAGGACAGGGATGGGCCTCAGGTCTGGGCTGTGACAGCCCCTGGTGCCCCCTGAGCTCTGCAGGGCAGGGATTCCTCATGGAGTCTTTGGTGTCACGAAGGAACAGGGCTGAGGGTTGAGTGTTGCTGGGGGCAGCACCTGTCCTTGTTGGGGTGAAGCCCTGGGACTTCCCCAGGGTGCCACAGCTCTGCTGGATAGCTGGGAACGTTGCTTCTCCGAGACATTTCTCTGTTTGTAAAATGGGATTGCAGGGCCCACCTTCCCTCTCCACTGTTTCAAGAGCTGTGGAGAAAACTTGTTTGGGAGCTGTGTGAGTTCTGGGTGTTCACTGCATGAGTTCTGGGTGTTTGTTACATGAGTTCTGGGTGTTTGTTAGGTGAGTTTTGGATGTTCGTTGTGTGAGTTCTGGGTGTTTGTTGTGTGAGTTCTGGGTGTTCGTTATGTGAGTTTTGGGTGTTTTCTCTGGGAGTCTGTAGTGAGTTTGGCACATTTCTTACTGCAGAGTTTCATTCTGGGTGTTCTTGCAGTGATTAGTGGGGCTGACAATGTCTTTGCCCCCAGGTCAATCGCTTTAACAAGGTGGAGGACAGAGCCATCTTCATCACTGACAGACACCTCTATAAGATGGACCCCATGAGGCAGTACAAGGTGATGAAGACCATCCCCCTCTACAACGTAAGTACAAGGGCTGGGGAACCTCCTCTGAGTCCCTCAGGGCAGTGCATCTACTCTTCAGCTCCATTTTCATATCCGTAACATGGAAAAAGACAGTTTTTAATATATTTAGTGTCTTTATAACAGTTACAGTGCAGTTTTTACAGCACCAAAGCATCATGGTGGTATTCTTGGGGTTGTCCCATGCAGAGCCAGGATCCTTGTGGGTCCCTTCCAACTCAGCATATCCTGTGATTCTATGGTTTTGTATCATAATAGCTTTTAATTTCAGTGCATAAAATAAAACCTAAACCCCAGACTGCCTCTTACACCTTTCTACTCCTTCCCTATTTCAGTGTTCTTTGCTGTGTGCAGGATCCTGGCCCCAGGAGGGGGGTTAGCATTTCCCAGCAGCTCATGGCACTATTTCAGTGTCCCGGAGGGTTTGTTTGATCCTTCCTGCCATGCTTGAATTTATTTATTTATTTATTTGTTTGTTTATTTCTATTTGTTCATGTTTTCATGCAAATCTTATCGAAGCTAAATTTGGCAGTGGGCTGAGGTCTGGCCTTGGGGGTGGAGCTGCCAGGGCCGAGGCAGCAGATTATCAGGGCTAGGAGGGGGTGGGAGCACCTCCTCTTTGCTCCTCAGCATCCTGGAGGGGGAGGTTCAGCTGCTGTTCGTCCCCCTCAGCCTGAGGTGACTCTGCTGTGGTTTATCTTCACCCTGCAGAGCCTGGCTGCTGCTTGGGAACGTCGTGCACACGTCTGTGGGGATGTTTGCCCTTGGAGGAGGGACAGATCTGGCACCTCTGTGTTGCTGAGAGGGCAGAGATGGGATTAGGGTGAGGGTGAAATCTCATCTGCAGGCTGTGGAGGGAGTGACTGGCTCAGGCTGCAGCCCTGATGTTGGTTTATTGCCCTCACCAGCCCCAGCTGGGCCCCCACTGCTAATTTCTGCATTCTCACCCTATCCAGAGTGGCCAGGCCGCTGCAGTTCACTTGCTGTGTCAGCAGTTGTGGGTAAATCTGGATTTCTCACAGATTTAGGACAATGTCTGCTTTACCTGCGTGCCTGATGGGTTTAAAGGTGCAGCTTGGAGATTTATAACGGCATGAACCCAGGTCACTGCTGGGAGCCTGAACGTTTCCCTCTGAAATCCTTCATGAAATGCCTTAAAAATTGAAGGAGGTGGGCGAGTCAGGCACAACTTCAGGTTAGCTGGCGAATATCTGTTACTCAGAAGCAGCAGGAATTACTGCTTCTTCACACAGAAAAAGGTGTGTCTAAAGTAGAATATCCTTTCCTGCAGAGCTGTAGCACAGGCTGTGGGTTGCCTGTGTGTTGGTTCTCTGGGTGCTCTGCAGTTCCTCAGGCACAAAAGCAGTTTATGGTCTCTGCAGATGAGCCTCTTGCTCTTAGAATTGTTGCATGTAGATATAAATCAGCTTTGGTTGGAGATCTTGTGCAGTTATTCCCTTTACCAACCTACCTCAGGGATTCTTGGCCAGTTTTCTTGACCTGAGCAGGGGTCTTTGACACTCAGGGCTCCTGGAGTGCTTGGGATAGGAGAAGTGAGTCCAGAAGACCCTCTGCTGACTCAGACAGTGTCAGAAGAATATTCCAGAGTGGAAATGGCATTGGAACAAGCTTTGGTGAATTCAGTGGTGTTGAATTTCTGCTCTGTTGGCCACAGCCTCTCCTTTTACGTGCTCCTCCTGCACCGTGGTCCTGGGGAACGTTCCCAAACCTGCACAGGCACAGCAGGGTTGGGCTGTGGGGCCAGGGCTGATGGACTGAGCCCTCCGAACTGCAGCAAGGGGGGAGGAGGAAAGGGTTTGGGGAGGTATTTGGTTCACACACAGAGTGTGAAACGTTTCACAGAATCCCAGAATGGTTTGGGTTGGAAGGACCTCAAAGCCCATCCAGTGCCACCCCCTGCCATGGGCAGGGACACCTTCCACCAGCCCAGGTTGCTCCAAGCCCCGTCCAACCTGGCCTTGGACACTTCCAGGGATCCAGGGGCAGCCACAGCATCTCTGAGCAACCTGTGCCAGGGCCTCCCTGCCCTCACAGGGAGGAATTTCTCCCCCGTATCACACCTAAACCTACTGCCACTCCATTTGTATTTCTTTTGCCAGGATTTCCTAAACTGAACTCTGGCAAACGGTCAATGCTGTAGTGCAGTTGTTTGCTCCTTTTTTGTAGTTGTGTGTTACATTTTGTCACAGATGCTTTGTACGTGCATTGTCTTTCACCTCCACACTCTCCTTGCACACTCTCCCTTGTTTTCCCATGTGCCTGATCCCTTCTGCCCTGGCAGCCCTTCCACAGTGGAAGGGGGGTGGTGTAAGTAGCTGATTGGTGACACAGGAATTCCTTCCCTTTCGGGGAAGGAACAGTTGTGTGAAATGCTGTGAGGATTTTTGGTGGGTAATGATTCCAGCAGTGGTGATGTGTGGGGGTGTCCTGCGCCGGGTGTGTGTTCTCTGGGAGGACGGATCACGCTCCCCACCCGCCTGAGATCCTCTCCCTGCTCCCTGTCCACACAGCAGCATCCTTCGGGGTGGTGTTTCCATGGAAATCTCGTTGGAGACGGTCAGCTGATGGCTGGCAAACCACAAACCTGGTTTTGGCTGCAGAAATCACTCCCCATCTCCCTGGGCCGGGGTTGCCTGGACGTGGTTGTAGCACAGCCCTGCTCAGGGCTCTGCCCCGGCACAAGGGGGAAGGGCTGGAAACTAAACCAGCTGTGATTTGGCTTAGATGGAAGGAAGGAATCCTTCCCTGGGAGCGTGGGGAGGCCCTGGCACAGGGTGCCCGGAGAAACTGTGGCTGCCCCTGGATCCCTGCAAGTGTCCAAGGCCAGGTTGGAACAACCTGGGCTAGTGGGAGGTGTCCCTGCCCGTGGAATTGGGTGATCCTTGAGGTCCTTCCAAGCCAAACCACACCATGACTCTGTCATTTGTGTCCTGGGTGAGGAGTGTGTAATTCTGTGCACGTGACAAGCAGAACCTTCCCTTTCAACCCCCAGGGATTTCTCTGTAAGCAGATGCTGCTTTGGGGGATTTCCCATGTGGATTTTCAACGTGGATTTTCCACGTGCAGCTCCCTCAGAAGTACCAACATACAGTTACCTTTTTGTTCTCACCTGAATTAAAACCAAACAGATAATGGCAGAGGGGAGTTAAGGGGCACCCAAGCAGCAGAAAGGCTCTTGCAGGCACTGTGCAGTGTGAGCACAATAAAGGATGTTCTGTGGGAGCTGAGGATTTTTTCCCTGCTCTTCAAGCAGAGCCAATATTAGTGTTGGTAAATACTGAGATAAGCACCTTCTCTGAAATGATTTCTTTTGTGTTGCATTTATTTGCTCAGAGAGCCTTATGGGGAGGGGTGAAATGGGGAGGATTTTGAAGGGCTCTTGGACTCCTAACAGGGTTCTGTTGAATAATTAATGTTTAAATTGCCTTTTCAAATCCGACACCGCGACTTGTTCATCTTTCACACTCGCTGCACATTTAAAACCTCGATGGCAGCAGTCCCCGTGGTGCTATTGTGCTCACAGGAGGGTATTTAAGCATGCAAATTAATTTTAAGGGACACTATAAACCCAGGCAGCTGTTAATGCCTGAGCATGAAGTGGAGCTTGCTTTGAAAGCGTTTCATAGCCCCAGAATAGCCTGGACAGAGAATAAACTCCACCTGTGCTGGGGGATTGTGGTCACAGGAGGTCCCTGCCCGGGGTTCCAAGATCAGCAGTTGCTGTCCTTCAGTTCCTGGGGGAATAAACCAACAAAATCCCAGGGATTGGGACCTCGGGAAGTGGCTCGTCCCAAAAATAGGGCACAGACTGTTTGCTGAGCCAGGTTTTTCTGGGATGTGTGAGACAGGCAGGACTGGAACAGGTTTCTTGGAAATAATCTGTTGTGTTAAAGCAAACCCAGGGAGCAGCCTGGGCCTGAGTGGGATCCGTGTTCCAAAAGAGTCAGGAATGTCAGCTGGAATTGCTGCTCAACCCCCAGCAGGCTCTGGGGCTCCACAGGAGCCTTTTCCCTTTAGGAATGAGACTTTGATTTCCAAAAAAATGGTGCATGGGTGCCCCTCACTTGTAGGAGAACGTGGCTTCTCTCTGCAGATCTCTGGGTGACTCAAAGGAGCCATGTGGCCCTTTAGTGGAGTTCTTTCTGTACTCATCATCCTTTTGCCTATTTTATTTTTTTTTTCTTATTCTAGTCTATTGTATTCTATTTATTTTATTCTATTTTTCTTTTTTTTTTATTTTATTTATTCTATTCTTTTTATTCTAATTTAACTTTTTATTTCCACTCCTGATACCCTTTAGTTCCAGTATCTGCCCAATGGCCTTTGTCTGTCAAGCAGTCAGGGATATTTTGGACAGCTCCAACACCAAATGCCCAAAGTAAAGTCTAATGCACTACAGGGACTCCCAAGTTCTGTTTATTTCATTTTTTATTCCATTTGTTTTATTTTATTTTATTGCATTCTATTTTAGTCTGTTTATCTATTTCATTCTATCCTACATTATTTTATTTGTTTTATTTCCCTTTCTCTTTTCTCTGGTTTGATGTACTTGCCTTTTGATGCTTTTTTTTCCCCCCTCCTTACCCTTTGTTTCCCCAGCTCAGATTCACCTTCTGCTTTCTCTGATATTCATCTGAAGAACCCGTACACCCACATTGCCCCTCCTAAAAACTCCCTGCTTTTCCTCTGTGAGATGATGCCAAAGCTTTTGCTGAGCCAAGTGCAGCTACTTCACAGACAAAAAGAAAACACCAGTAAAAAAAAACCCCAAACCTCCAGACCTTTTTTATTTTGTCAGAACAGCCAGACCTTAATCCAAGCCCATGGCAAACATCATGAGCACAGTTCCCATGAGGAGAGGCTGAGGGAGCTGGGGTTGTTCGGCCTGGAGAAGAGAAGGCTCAGGGGAGACCTCATCGCTCTCTACAACTCCCTGACAGGAGGGGGGAGCCAGGTGGGGGTTGGTCTCTTCTCCCAGGAACCAGCAGTAGGACAAGAGGGCTCGGCCTTAAGCTGTGCCAGGGGAGGTTTAGGTTGGATATTAGAAAGAAATTCTTTCCAGAGAGGGTAATCAGCCATTGGAATGGGCTGCCCAGGGAAGTGGTGGATTCTCCATCCCTGGAGGTGTTTAAGATGAGGCTGGACGTGGCACTGAGTGCCATAGTCCAGTAACCACGGTGGGGTTGGATCAAGGGTTGGACTTGGTGATCTCAGAGGTCCTTTCCAACCCGTCTGATTCTATGATTCTATTGGGTTTATAGTTTATATTCTTACTATATCCTTGTTTTACCTGTCCCGAGGTCACAGAATTGTTCAGGCTGGAAAAGACCTTTAAGATCATCCATGATCTCAATGTTCACCATTAAACCATGTCCTGAAGGGCCACACCCACGTGGTTTTTGAATATTAGGATCCCAGAACCTCGGGATGGTTTGGGTTGGAAGGGACCTCAAAGCCCACCCAGTGCCACCCCCTGCCATGGGCAGGGACACCTTCCACCAGCCCAGGTTGCTCCAACCCATCCAACCTGTCCCTGGACACTTCCAGGGCTGGGGCATCAGTGTCTTTGTACCAACATGCATAAGGTTGTTCCTGCTTTCTGCCTACAGCTGGTGGGACTGAGTGTCTCCAACGGGAAGGACCAGCTCGTGGTGTTCCACACCAAAGACAACAAGGATCTCATTGTCTGTCTCTTCAGCAAAGACCCCTCCAGCGACAGCAGGATCGGGGAGCTGGTGGGAGTCCTGGCAAGTCACTTCAAGAGGTCAGTGCTGGTGGTGGGTTTGCTGAACACTGGTCCTCACGTGCCAGGTCACCTCCTGGAGCCGTTGTGGTGCCAGGTCTGTGTAACTTCACTGCATTGCTGGGGTACCAGAGCTTTTCCTGGTGCTTTTGGGACACACCTTTTGGCTACAACACTTTATTGCCTCTTCTCCTTCCCTGTGTGTGAGAGCACAGGTGTTTGGGGAGAAATGTCACCGAGGCTGCGTTTGGAGTGTGTCACAGTGGCTCTTGAAGGCTCCTTTCAGCCAAACTCTTAATATATAAAACTGAGACAGAGCTTTTTGTTTCTCCCGTTGCTTCCACTTGTGTCAGCAGGGGATTTATTCCTGAGCTGTAAAATGTCTTCTCTGTCTCCTGAAATCTGTTGGTCTGGTAAATCTCTGTGCCAGGGCTGTTTGTTGGTGATGAGTTACCTGGTTAGCCGGGACTGAGCTCCTGGAGCTCCAGCTGGAGCAGAACAATCCCCTGTATTCCAGGAGCGAGTTCTGGGCAGTCCCAGGAGTGGCTGTGCAGAAATGGCGTGTGGAGTGAGCACTTTGGAGTGTTCCCTGGCTCCTCCAGAACAGATTCCCAGTTGGAATGTTGCTGATCGGCACGTGCAGCCTTTGCCATTCACAATATCAGTGCTTCATTTGGGACTGGTAACGTTGAGCCTTTGCAAGTAAATCTTCATAGAGAGCCGTGAGTGGCAGGAAAGTGAGAGGGAATTTAGGTCACTTCAGGTCCCTGGGTATTTTTTGTGGAAATTCAAGAAGAACCTGCTGGTCCAGCCCCTTGTCCCCACGGTGGTGTGAAGTTCAGGGCTGTCTGTGCTGCTGGAGCAGGGGCAGGGGCTGAGTCCACTGGAAATGAGTCCTCAGCACTGGCAAAACTTGTGTGGGGGAAATTCAGGCCTGAAAGGCAGCAGAAAACATTCTCTGGTTTTGCTTTTACCTAAATATCATTTAGCATGAAAGGCAGCTACTCTTGAAGGTTCAGGAGATGGTGTAAAGCAACACACTTTATTTGGAGCTCTGTCATGCCTGGCATCACCTTCAGGTGGCTGGTGCTGCTCAGGGCCTTGCCAGGTCTCCAGAGTGCTGTGAAACTCCTGCTTACGCTCCAGATCTCACGTTCAGTGGCCAAACTGCCCGGGAATCCTGCTCCTTTTTCCTTGGATGAGTCCCCAAAGCTCCAGCCTTTGTGTCACCCGTGCCACCCTCCACCCCAGCCACTTGTGCTTTATTTTGACCAAGGCTGTTGTGTGACCACCAGCCTGAAATATTGCACCTTCACCTAAGGGTGTAAACTGCTGATTTTCAGGGGGTTTTACTGATTTTAACACTGGCATTGCAATCTTTACAGAGAATTAGGTTTAATCTAATCACTGCCTGTAGGAGAATGGCAGCTAAATACACTTACATGCTGATAAGCTCCACTTAAATTAGCATTATTTTAGTGCTTCAAAGACAAATCTCAGCACAGTTGGTTAAAGGGGAGAGCTGCTCTAAAAGCCCATTTTTCCCAACATCCAAGAAAAGTTCCCGGGTTAAGGGTAATGCACAGGACAACTCGCATTTGGTTTTCCTGATATCCAAATATCATGGTTTCCTTCCTTAGAGCAATACCTGTAAATCAAAATAGAAGGGAATATTCATGGGTTTAGTCCCTCTCAATTTTCTGAGAGTCAGAAAACGCTGTCAGTGATGGGATTAGCTGACCCCTGGCTGGAGAGGGGCTTTGGGAATTCCTCATTAACCAGGATTAGCTGGAAGTCGTGTGCCCATGGCAGGGGTCAGGTTTCTCTGCCCTGCCTGTAAGGAGGTGGTTGCTGAGAGCAAAGCCCAGATCCAGCAGTAAAGTCTTGAGCCTGAGAGTTCAATTTGTGACCCATGGTGGGATTTAAGAGCTCTGCTCCACGTGGGAGCAACTCCCATGGGTTACAGGGCTCTCAATGAGGCCCTCTTGGAACATACAAAGCTATTTCCAGCCATCCCCACATCCCTCCTGAACCTCTGCTGGGAGGTTCTAGCAGGGCTGAGGTGTCACAGCCACCTATGGTTATGTAGGGGATAGAAAGTAATGTATTTTAACTATTTGTGCAATAAAATCTTGTCAATTCAGCGCCATTCTGTGTGTAGGAAAGGGGAAGGGGAGGCTGAGGATGTTCAAACCTTCTCATTCAGGTGCTTCATGTCAGATTTTATTACTTTTCCAAACTCTTTGAGCTGGAAACTTCATAGCTTCGTACATCTGTTCGGGAATTTTTGGAGATTTTCAGCAGTAAATAGATGAGACACTTCAGAGCAGGTCTAGAGGTGACATCTTTAGATTCTGAATTTTGGCAGCTGCTTTCGGAGGCATGACCCTGTTCCTGTTCTTGGGCATAAAGGCTTCACATTTGGGAATGTTTTGCCTGAGTTCACATCTTTTCACCTGCCTGAAGCTGCATCTTTTTAAATCATTCCTGGTCGGAACGGTCTTACCCTGCGGTTGTGCTCGCAGGTGAGTGTTGATAGAGTGTAAAACCAACACGGTGCCTCTGTGGGCTGTGAAATGTTCTGTGGAGTTACCAGGAGTTGAGTCATACTTCTGATAGCTGAGCTGGATTCGTTTTTTTTAACAATGCACTTATTTGGGCAGCTGAATTCCCAAGAGAAATTGTGGGAATCCAGCGGAGATGCTGATGCGGCCACAGCAAGTTGATGTCTGCCTGCAAAACATGTCCATGAGCTGAGCTCTCCTGGTGTTTCCTGCTGTTCTCTGGTCGTCTCAGCCCCAGGGATGGGCATCTCCTGCCAGAGTCCTTGAGAAGAGCCCAAGTGAGAAGAGCTGGGATAGAGTGAGGGCACGGAATAGCTGGGAACATCCTCTGGCAGCAGAGTGTGGTGGGTGGTCCCTTGTGGGATGGTGGCACTCTTGTTGCTGCTCAGCAGGAAGCAGAGATGCCCTGACGTGACTTGGGCAGCACAGAGCCCTCATCTTGCTTTCCCAAGGTGGGGAAACAGCTTTTGGGAGCTGTGGATGTGGCCACAGTATCCCTGGGAGTGCTGGAGCCTGTGCAGGGAGAGAGCGACCTGAGGGAGGAGCTCTTGGAGGAGAGAGGGTGGGTGTAAAGGGGGACGATTAAGAGCCAGGAAAGGACTTGTCTTGTCCATCTTTTACACCTTTGTGGCCCTTCAGGTTCTAGAAGCTGTTCCAGCTGCCCAGCCCAGCAGACTGAGGACTCTTTGGCTGGGAAGACCCGATGGGAGCCACATTCCTTTCACTCTCCCCATCCCTGGCTCTCACGCTGTGACCCTGTGTGGGTGCTGTGGCCTGGCCCCTGGGGGGTGTTCAGGCAGCTCAGGTGTCCCCACAGAAGGTTCCCAAGGCCCCTCCTGTTCCTGTTTGTTCGTTTGTTGCTATGTTGGAGCTGGCAGGGTTTGTTCTGTCTCGCTGCCCACGCGTTCGGATCACTGTGTCACTGCTCTCCCGTGCTTTCTGTTCCCTAATCCCCACATTGTCTGCAGCCACAGCCCTTGGTTTCCTTCCAGGATTCCTGAAGGGCAGGGGGAGTTACCAGTGAACAGCAGTCCCTGCAAAAGCCCAGCAGAAAATTGCTTGTCTGGGGATAATTTGGTATTTTCCAGTGAACTTCCAGACCTGTCGGCCAATTTTGAATCCTTAGTGTGCCCTGGATTCGTTTTCCTTAGTTCTGGGGCCTCACCCTGGTGTGCCTGGAGCAGGAATTCACACCCATGGGTCTCACAGCACCCCAAGGTGCATATATTACAGAATCATGGAATGGTTTGGGTTGGAAGGGACCTTAAAGCCCATCCAGTGCCACCCACTGCCATGGGCAGGGACACCTTCCACCAGCCCAGGTTGCTCCAACCTGGCCTTGGACACTTCCAGGGATCCAGGGACAGCCACAGCTTCTCTGGGCACCTTGTGCCAGTGCCCAGAACATGTGGGGAAAATAGATGCATATGTTTTTATATATGTGTAAAATGTGGCAATTCTGTGTGTATATAAATAGATTTAAAAAACCTGGGGAGGGGAAATCTGTGCCATCATAGAACAGATTCCCGGAACCATCAAGGTCGGAAGAGACCTTCAGGATCATCCAGTCTACTGTAATCCTTTAACCAGGTAAATCAGCCTTTCAAACTGAAGTAAAATATTAACAGGTTTGGTAGAAGGTGCCCACCTTTCCCAGACTTCCATATCCAGCAAGGCTTGCCTGGGGAAGGGCATCCTTCGGAAACATCCTTCCAAACCTCTGTGCCTGACAGGAATAGGTGTGGGATCAAAGCTTTGTCTGCTGAATAACAAAGATCCTGGGCCAGAGAGTTTATGGACTGAGCAGAGCAGGAGCCTGGAAGGGGAAAAATGGGATCACACCTTAGTGGGGTCCAGAGGCTGCTTCTCGCTTGGCAGAGGGAAGCCCAAAGCTGAGCTGGGGCTCAGGCTGGAGGAGACGCCTCAGGACATTCACAAAAGCCTATTTTGGGGGGCAAAAAGGGCACTTTGGCCACTTGCCTGCTATTCAAAGCTTCGGCCGGAGGACTGGAGCTGTTTAAAGCTGAGGATGGAGGCGTTTACCCCTCACCCCCTGCGCTGCATCAATCAGTGTCCAGTAAACCCCCACTGGGACTGCAGCGATTTGGGGAGGTTCAGTCTGTTGGGGACAAAGAGAAGGAGTCAAAAATGGGTGTTTTTTCTGGTGTTCTGCTCTTGGCAGGAGCTCCTGGTGTGGCAAACAAAGCCTCCTTTTTGTGGAAGGTGTTACATTTTGCCGTTGTCTAAAGGGTGCGGTTTGAGGTGACGCTCCCGGAGCTGCCATGGGTGATTTTGTCACTAGTCTGAGTGTGGAGGGTTTGTCCCAGGGATGGAGAGAAACACCCTGTAAATACCCGTTTTCAGCCCATTGTGCCGGAGAATTTCGTGTGTTTTTGACGCTGTCTGTGAACAAAGCCAGAGGAGATTCGACATGATGTGAATTTGCTTGTTTAGGGAAAAATGCTCAGCTCAGTGGTGAGCCCAGTCTGGAGCACAGATCGCTGGATTAAAATGGATTCAAGCCTTTTTTTTTTTTTTCATTTGAATTTTTTCCACTGGTAGGGTGAAACAAACCTTCCAGCAATCAGGCAAGAGGTTAAACCTTCAATTTGGCATAAAGGTGCTTTTTTCATATCAAAACTCAGCTGATTTTCATCAGTTTGAGGCTGTTCCTTTCTTTTAAAGCTGTTTACCTTTCTGTGGTAGAAACCTTGATTAACTGCTGAGATTGATAGATAAGGGAGCTGAAACAGCACCTTCTGTGTAGCCAGTGACAGTCTGGAGGGGATGATGGGGATGTTAACCTGGGGTTTCCTGGACAAAGCAAGAAAGAGGAGCCCCAGCTGGGATTTAAGCTGGTGATGTGTCTTCCCAAAGCCTCAGTTCAAGGAAATTACCATCTCCCAGGGCAGAGCCTTCACACAAGGGAGGGGTGTAACCCCTGGTATCAAATCCATCTGTCACTTAAGCATTGAGGAGGATCCCTGAGCTGACAGGGGGTGTCCAGGGCTCGTTCCCAGGCAGCTTCCAGAGGTGCTGGTGTGGTCCAAAGGAGCTCAGACCACTCAGCTGCTCCCAAACTGCTGTTTCATGTGATTTGTCCTTTGTCCCCACTGCCAGCTCTGATCAGCCCTGCCAGGCTGGCACCACTGTCAGCAGGGTTGGGGCTGACAAAGGCCCAGATTTGATCCATGTCACAGTTCCCTGGCATTCCTTCCAGGGCTTGAGCTTTGTTTTTGTGCAGGATCTCTAGTCATAATCCATTTTGGGGAAAATTCTGCTGGGTTTTGGGTTGAGCCCTAACCCACAGCTTTTGGGTTAGACTCCTGACCCTGTGCAAGGGTGGTGGCAAAGGGAAAGGAGTTTCCTTATACAAAATAAATGTGAAAAAAACCCCAGTATAAACTAGAAAAAATTGGCTTGATTGTCTTAGGGACTTAAAAAAATCTTCCAGGGTTTAGCTAAAATTTACCTTTGGCTGATTTATGGTATTCATAAGGTTGGACGGGGCTTGGAGCAACCTGGGCTAGTGGAAGGTGTCCCTGCCCATGGCAGGGGGTGGCACTGGATGGGCTTTAAGGTCCCTTCCAACCCAAAGCATTCCATGATTCTGTGACAATCATCTCTGGCAGTTCCTCAGTTGTAATTTGGATTGAGAAATGACAGTTTTCCTTTGGAAAATCCGTTGCATGGATGAAAGATTTGTTGTTCTGAGTGACTGCAGGACATGGAGAGGTGGAATTAAAGCACCTGATGAGACTCAGCGTCTGTTTTAATGATTTTATATTTCGGAAAATTGTTGTTGCAACTGAGTTTTTCCAAACACTTGTCCTGTGAGAAGGGAGCTCAGTAAGGAACTCAGAAGAGGATCATTCCCTGTCTTAAAACTCATCTCCCCACTGCTGCTGCTGTTCGTTCTCTGATGGGTCCCTGGCCAGGGAAGCCTCCCCAGCTCACATTCCCGTGGAAAACCAGCTTTTTGTTACATTTCTCAATGTGTTCATGGCATGGGAAAAAAATCCTTATCTCCCTTAGCCCTGAGTTTGTAATACTGGGAACACAACGAGCTCAGGAGAGGGGTTTGGGCTCTCAACAGCCTCATGAGTTTAACTTTTGCAGCAGAACTGTGAATCCTTTATTTGAGTCTTGGCCTCTCCATCTAAAGTCAATTCTCTGCCTGATACCATGAATAATAGCAAATTATTGTATTTTATGGCCTTTTTTTTTTTTGAGTCTGAAGTGGTTTATTGGTGAAGTTTTCCTTCCCTAACCTGTGTCCTGCTGCCGTTGTATTGTCAGCACCAGTTCTGTCCCAAAGCCTCTGGAAAGAGGACTCTGCTGTGGCTGAAACACATTCCAGTTCCTTTATTCCAGCATTTTTGGGTAACTGTGGTGCTTTCCCTTCCACAAGCAGCACCTGGATGCTAAAGCTCCATCCAGTGTCCTCCTGGGATGGAACTCCTGGTAGGAATTAAGTTGTTGGAGCTTGATGTGCTTTGAAGGAGATTTAACAATTCCCGTGGTCTGGTCCCTTGGTGTTTCCTGGAATTGTTGTATATTCAGGAAGTCTTAACCCAGGGCACTTCAAAATCATCGGTTGCTTTGGGAATTTGGACCCAGGTTTCCTCAGAAACTGTAATTCCTGTGGAAATAGCTCTCAGTGACCAAGGGAGCTCTCAGTGACCAAGGGATCTCTCAGTGACCCAGAGGTGCTCTCCAATGACCAGAGGTCCTCTCTAGTGACCCAAGGGAGCTCTCAGTGACCCAAAACTGCTCTCCAGTGACCCAGAGGAGCTCTCAGTGACCAGAGGAGCTCTCAGTGACCAAGGGAGCTCTCAGTGACCCAGAGGAGCTCTCCAGCCCACCACTCCATTGTAATATATTCCCTCTACTTTGAGCTGCCCAGTTCATTCCCTCTCTGCAGGTCATGGACCTGCTGGATTAAACAAGTGAATCCTTTCCATTCTTGGCCAAGCTGTAGCAGCAGGGGGGAAACTGGAAGGATTATTTGTGGGGTATGGGGGGGAAAAAAACCAGCATTCAGACTGTCAGAAATGGTGATACAACATCCTGGAATAGAAAATCCAAAGCTTTCCTCCTCCTCCTCCCTTGGGGTTACAGAAGCCATCAGACCCCTAAGTGTGAACATTACAATATTTTAGAGCACTTAACATTTTCTGTGCCCTTTTATGAGTCTCTGTCCAGCTCCCTCCTGTCCTTGAGACATTTATGATCAGAATATAATAGCAGTTAATGCAGTCCCACCCCAGGAGCTGCTGTGGTGCAGTGACACAGCTCCAACCCAGCTTCCCTTCGGTGCTGGGAGCTGGGGATTTGCTCCAGAACAACTGTTAATGGGGGAATAGGAAAATGAAAATGTTTCATCTTAACAAACCTCTTCCAGTATATTCATTATCACCCCTTTCTAACGTAGTATTATTTTCAGTCCTGAACCACAACTCTGGACATTCATTCATTCAAACTGTGAAAATTTGACACAAATTCACACGTTTTTTTCCTCCTGGAAGTGTTTAAAAGACACATGGATGTGGCACTTGGGTGGTGAACACAGAGGTGCTGCTGGGTTGGACTCGATCTTTAAGGTCTTTCCCAGCTTTAATGATTCTGGGATTCCATGAACCATTGCCCATTGTTAACAACCTGACAGCAGCACGAAGAGTCTCCTGAAGGGCCTTGGGTGGTACAAACACAGCCCAAAATCACAGAATCAGAGAGTCATGGAGTGCTTTGGGTTGGAAGGACCTTAAAGCCCATCCAGTGCCACCCCCTGCCATGGACAGGAACACCTTCCACCAGCCCAGGTTGCTCCAAGCCCCGTCCAACCTGGCCTTGGACACTTCCAGGGATCCAGGGGCAGCCACAGCTTCTCTGGGCAGCCTGTGCCAGGGCCTCCCCACCCTCCCAGCCAACAATTCCTTCCCAGTATCCCATCTAACCGTGCCCCTGGCAGTGGGAAGCCATTCCCCCTTGTCCTGTCCCTCCATCCCTTGTAAACCATCTCTCTCCATGTTGTCCGTACCCCCTTCAGGTCCTGGAAGGCCATAATCAGGTCACCCCAAAGCTTCTCTTCTCCAGGCTGAACAATCCCAGCTCTCCCAGCCTTCCCTCCCAGCAGAGCTGCTCCATCCCTCTGACCATCCTGGGGCCTCCTCTGGCCTCTCTCCAGCAGCTCCATGTCCTCGCTGTGCTGTTCCCTGGGCTGGAGCAGCTCTGCAGGGGGGTCTCAGACAGGGGCAGAGGGGCAGAACCCCCCCTGCCCTGCTGCCCACGCTGTGGGGTGACCCCATGGGGGGTTTCTGGGCTTCCAGAGCTCATGGCTGGGGCATTTCCAGCCTCTCATCCGTTGACAGCAGCCCCACTGATCCCAGAGCAGCCCGGGGCACTTCACCGCCAGCTCAGGGTGTGTCTCACCAGTGAAGGGGGTAAATAGTGATGGTCCTGCTGTTGGTTCATCTCCTCCAGAGCCCTGCAGAGCCCTCCAGGAGCAGATGGTCCCACCTTGGCCTGCCCTTCCTGGGCTCTCTTTGCCCAGCTCGTGGTCAGGCTGTGCCAGCCCCATCTGCCCCCAGCCCTGTGCTGGGCACTGGGAGCCTCCTGCTTCGCAAATCCCACCCACAGCCAGCTTTTACATTTTGGCTTTGTCTGGGGGGGGAGAGGGGATGGTTGTAATTCCTGCCATCTGCCTGGCAGACCGTGTGCTGGAGCAAAGGGAGGTTGGGTTGGCAAACAGCTCCTGGAGAGGAGGAATCCTCCCCCTGCCTGCAGCCCCTGTGCTCCTGAGCTGCTCGAAAAACTGCAGGTTTGGGCTCAAAACAGATGCAGATGTATTTTGGTGTCAACACACAGCTCCCAACTCGCGCAGCTTCTGGTGTGCTCGGCGTGTTCAGCTCCTGCTGTCGGATCCCAGCCCACACCTGCCCCCTGTGTCCTCCCTGGCACGTGGGAAGGGGCTGAGCCAGGCTGGCAGCACCAGCAGCTGCTGCTCCCGGATCTTGGGGCATGAAAAGTGGCTCGTGGTGATGCCAAAATGTCACCCTGGGCTGTGCAGCCCCTTTGTTCCCAGGGAGTCTCTCCCAGGGTGGGTTTCCCACCCTGATTTCCCACCTTGGGGCTCATTATTCCCATCTAAAGGTGCTGGGTGGTTGATCAGCTCTGGGCCAGACCCAGGGTCAGGCTTAGGAGCAGCTTTGCCTTTTAATTTCCCACCTTCAGGTTTGGAGAGACACAACAAAAGGTGTTTCTTTTATTGAAAAAAGATTTCAAGGCTGTAATATTTTTAGAGAGATGGGAATTTAACAGCATAGAGGGTCACTGGGTTGGTCACGTTTGAAACAACGGGGGGAGAAGATGCGTTTTTCTCTTGAGTATTTAATATTCAAGGGAATATCAAATGTTGGTATTGATATATTGGATATTTGATAAATATTTCCGCCACTTTTTTGCATTCTTACAAAAGGTATCGTGAAAATAGACATTAATAAAACCTTCCTTCTGCTTTTTTGCTCTGTGGCATCTTCAGCAGAGTCAAAATTGCTCTTTTAGGCTTCCTCTCCTCCATCTCTGGCCCCGCTCGTTCCATCTCCTGAACTCAGTATTGGAGCTGTCCTCCAAGAGGCACTTGGTGCTTCTGTGGCTGCTCTGTCAGGAGTCATTGGAATTATAGAATATGACTCTATGTAGTGGCTTCAGTCTGTTTAGTGACTGTAAGGAGTGATTTTTCTCAGAACTCACATGCTACGCCTAGAGGGGAGGTTTGGGGTTGGGTTTTTTCTTTGTTTTATTTTTTTCCCTCTCTGATGGAACCGGGATGTGCTGAAGACCCCGAGCTCAGCACTTGGTGTTTTCCGAGCTGTCTAAGGAGCTTTTCAGATGGACATTCAAGATTTGGCAAAACCACAACAATTCCTTCTGAAGCCGAAGTCAAATAAATTACTATTTAAACTTGTGACTCTGTGAACCTGGTTTCGGGAAAAACAAACCCAAGCCACTTGTTTCTTGACGGATTTCACATCTTTTATTTTGTCTTTTTGTCTTCTAATGTGTGAGCTGAAGGTTTAAAGCTCATGATATAAAGCAAAGCAGGCTGGGGAAAAAAAAAAAAAGGAATCGTGTTGCTGGTGTGGGAAACTGGAGTAGAACAACTTCATTTACTGAGTCTGGTGTGTTGCTCTCTGCTTAGAAATCCTCCTTGTCGTGTCTCACCCGAATATCTGAGTGTGTTTGGTCCATGGCTCTCCTTTTCCCCCCCTTTTACTCCACCAAATTCCTAAATAAACTGTGAGGGGGTTTTAAGCAGATTTGCAGAAGTGCAGTTATGGTGATTTTTGTGGTTAGTTTTAATGTGTTGGCTTGGTTTCAGCCCTTCAGATCCTTAAATCACTTTTGATTTGCTGCTGCTTAAACATTGCTTTGCCCCCCAACCCCCTTTTCGAAACAGATGCCTGGAGGATGATCCAAGGCAAATTTCCCTGGAAATCTGCTTTGTCCATGGAGTCAGGCTGAAAGCCTTTGCTCCTGCCTGTAGCTGGGGAGTTGTGTGTGATAATTTATTGTCCAAATAGGGTGTTTTATGGGATGTTCTGATGCTAAACTGAGGGGAAAAGAACAGAGATTGCTGGGGTGGATTCCCCAAATCTTTTTTTCCAGATTTTTTCCCCGAGTAAAGAAGGTTTTCACAGTGAGGGGGGGGAAGCCCTGGGTTAGGGTGCCCAGAGAAGCTGTGGCTGCCCCTGCAAGTGTCCAAGGCCAGGTTGGAGCAACCTGAGCTAGTGGAAGGTGTCCCTGCCCATGGCAGGGGGTGGCACTGGATGGGCTTTAAGGTCCCTCCCATCCTGTGGTTGCAGGATAAATCTCTGTTCAGAGGAACCAGCTGGAGTTCAGGCTCTTTCCCCACCCAATGTGGTGGCTGGATCAGGATTATGCCTCTGTCTGTCCCAGCTCCCAAGACAGCACTGGGAGCTGTGTTGTTCCCAGCCCTGAGCTCTGGGATCCCTTGGAGGTGCTTTAAACAACTGAAAACCCCACAGGGGGAAACGTCCCCTTAAAGGATCTGACCTCCGAAAGAGCTGCTGGTCCCAGGCTGATGGGGCAGGGCCCCGGGTGGAGGTGCACAGCCTGGAAACCATCAGAGGGACAGCCTGGTTTGCCTGGAAACCTGGGATTTTGAGGCAGAACATCAAGTACTCGGGCATGTGTGTGTGGGGGGAAGCTCTGCAGCACAGGGGCTGTGTTCCTGTGCGGGATGAAGCAGGCTCAGAGCTCAGCAGGGTCTGCCAGGACCTGCCATATCCATCCCGGGGTTTAATGCTCCAGGCAGTGGCTCCAGTGCTTATCCCACACCCAGCACGAGCATCACCACCCTGCAGCCTCTCCCAGGCAGCTCCACGGGGTCCTTTCTGGCGCTCCAGAGCCTTTTCCTGGGAGTTCAGTGGGAATTGCTGCAGTTAGAGATGCCTCCAGCATCTCCACAGCGCTGCTCTTCCCGAGGGGAAAACAATGAGCCATTTTCCTCCCGCGACGCTCCCTGGTTTGAGAAGCAGTTGGCAAAAGGAGCTTCGTGTGATCATGGAATCACAGGATATCCTGAGCTGGGAGGGACCCTCGAGTCCAACTCCTTGGAGGGGGTTTGGGGTTGGGCTGAAGGGTTTGTTGCCCCTGCAGACACGTGGAGAAGTTTGAGGGCCCCTCAGTCTGGGGCTGGAATGGCTGGGGAGGGGGCAGCATTCAATACTGATCTCGTTCCATTTTATCCCATCCTGTCCTTCAAGGATTTCATTTGGGAGCTGCAGCACTGGGATGTAAATGCAATCCAGGTGATACAAAGCAACTCAGGGAAAGCCCAAAAAGCACCTGCTGCTCCCAGCTCTGGATCCCATCCAGCCTTGAGCTCTGCCTTGGAAGTGGAGGAGGAGCTGGTTTGGTGTCATAGGGCTGCTTTTCCTTCCCACTGGTGGGAATGTTGGGGTAGGAGGAGCTCTGGACATGCACCAGGCACGGAGAACAGCGAGATGCTCCTCCAGCAGCAGCAAACTCAAACTTTTTAGCAGCATCATTTTCCAAATGTCCCTCTCTCCTGAGGGGGAGCACTGGGCCCATTTCCAGGCTCCTCAGCAGCCAAGGCTTGGGAACAACCTGCTGGATTAATTCTTAGAGGCAGAACTGAGTTGAGTTTAAACTTGGGTGTCAAACAGCATTTCCACAGCGTTTCCCAGCATGTCTGACACTGCAGCTGAGCTGGGCCCTCCTTCCTGCTCCCTTTGCTCCCCCTTTTCTCCCCTCTGGAAGCTCCTGCTCCGTGTCGGTGCCGCTCAGTCCGTGCAGGGCTCGTGTGGGGGAAGTGACCCCACAAATGTGGGGGCAGAGCAGCTGGGGAGGGGGGTCCTGCTTTGGAGCCAGTGGGATCCTGTGCCAAATGTTTGGATCCAGGGAATGCTGTCCTTGGCCCTGGTGTGAGCACTCCAGGGAGCTCTGTGGGGAAGGGGCAGCAAAAGGGCTTTGTCCAATGGTCCTTCTGGGCTCTGAGTGGCTCAGTTTGGGGCTCAGTCCACTGGTGACACCCTCCTGGCCTGGAACATCCCTCCCTTTGCCCAGCTGGCCTTGGCCTCGGCCTCCCAAGGGCATCTCCTCCACAGCCATCCTCCCTCTCACTTCCCATCTCTCTTCTGTCCCATCCCTAAAAAGCACAAGGTGCTCCCCAAGCTCCTGGCACAAGGGGCAGTTTGGTTTTCTTCCCAGCTCTCCCTTCTTTCTTTCTTTCCTCTATTTCCCCCCCAAATCCCTCTGTAGAAGAGGGGCAGGGGAGGAGTGCTTTGAAGTTAATTTCCTCCGCACAAAAATCCTGAGAGGTGGGAAAAGCCCTCCGAAAGGAAGGCGGATAATGCTCCGAACCCATTAAATCCCCGGGGCTTAAAATCCCAGGCCACCTCTCCCCATGTCCCTTGTCAGCAGCTTCCTCCACACCCCCAGTTCCATGCTGGGAGCCCAGGCAGCAGCTGTGTGTGGTGGTGCTGGTGAGGAGATGCCCATCCCAGGAGGACACAGCTGCTCTCGGGAAGGTACCACACGTTCTCCTCCGGCCTCGCTGCCCTCCCGTCGCTCCTTTCCCTCTCCAGCATTTCCCTCAGCCGAGGAGCCCGGTGAGCGACAGCAAACAAGAACAACGACAAAAAAAAAGCTCCACCATGATCATATTTACTGGTGACCTACTTAAAATCCTGTCTCCTCAGCCCTGTTTGGTGTGTGCTGCAGTGCTGGCTGGCTCGAGTCTCCCAGGGATTGCTGGCGGAATGATAATGAATTCAAAATGTGGCCCCTCTCTTGTTCAACTGTACTTTCTCAAAGACATGGTTTATTTTTTATTGCATCATTTAAGCTTCTCTTTTTTTTTCCCCCCCTCACTGGTGATGTATTATTCCCATTTTTGGTCTCCCTGCTCTGTGCTCTGAGTGCAGGCAGGGCTGCTGTTTGAAGTGATGCCGTTAAATCACGGGATACCTTAATCTTTTGGTAATTTCTGTTTTTGAGCAAAATGAGGCTTTTAGCTCCGTCCTGGAGAGCCTGAGCTGTGCTGTCAAAGGCTTGCGTTGAGCGTCATTTTTTCTTTCTGGAGAAAATAATCCAGCAGAGGTGATTATTTATTTAACAAGTGCTTTACACCTACCCCAGTGTATTTTTGTAGGGTTGCTGTAAATGGGTTTGCAATGCAGGAGGGGAAGTCATCAGCATTTTGCATATTCGGAGAAACATGGAATGGTTTGGGTTGGAAGTTGCCCAGAGAAGCTGTGGCTGCCCCTGGATCCCTGGAAGTGTCCAAGGCCAGGTTGGAGCAACTTGGGCTGGTGGAAGGTGTCCCTGCCCATGGCAAGGGGTGGGATTGGATGAGCTTTAAGGTCCTTTCCCGCCCAAACCATTCCATGATTCTGTGATTCCATAACCACCCCTGAAATGCTCATTTCCAGTGACTCCAGAACCTTCTGGGTTTAAACCTTCAGGAGCACAAAGCAGGAGCAGCTCCTGTTTTGGTGCCAGCCTGAATTCCCTGATCTCAAATCCAAACAGATTTTCTAAGCACATGTATAGAAACACATAAAATAAATACTGTGGGCTGTCTTCTGCATTTCCTGGCCCCCAGTAACTGTGTTGTTGGAGCTAAGCCCTGTTGGTTTTAGGTGTATATAACAAATTCGGCTTCTTGCAGTCCATAGGATCATGGAACTGTTCAGGTTGGAAAAGCCCTCCAAGATCAGAGTCCAGCCAAGCCCCAGCCCTGCCAAGGCCACGGCTAACCCACGTCCCCAGGTGCCACATCTACATTTAAACCCCTCCAGGGATGGGGACTGCCCCGCTGCCCTGGGCAGCCTGCTCAGATAATTGTGCGGATAATTCTTGTTCTCTCACCAAACACAGTTGCAATGGAGGTTATTTTCATTGCTGGAGGTGCAGAGGGAGCATTTCCCACCCTGTCCCTGCCAGCTCTGGGTTACTGCTGTGTAGGACAGGACATTGCCCCGTGCTGTCCCCACAGGAGGTGACAGTAATGGTAGAGGTGAGGGGAGAAGAGCTAATCAGCTTCTCTACACTGGTAGAACCACTCAGTACCTATGGAAATTAATTCAGTTTCTGGCTCCAGGGCACTGGCTTCAAATGAGAGTGTAAGTAATGTTTTGTTCTGCTCTAAGTGGTGAGGAGGAGCTGGTCAGGACAGGGCATAAACATGGGAACAGCTCAGTGTCTTGGAGCTCCAGACTGCTGATTCAGGAGGAGGAACCTCAGCCCTGGTGTCTCCTGAGTCAGGCTCTGCCCTTTCCTCCAGCTGGGAGAACTCACCGGTGATGACTGAGCTTTACGAAGTGAGGTTGGAGCCTTTGGAGTGGGCGTCACTGCCTCATTAGGGAAATTGGGATGCGTGTGCCCGTTCTCAGGCATGATAGTCCTCACCCCTCCTCCCTCACAAACCACCGGGAGATAAACTGGGATTGACTGGAAGAGCTGCCAGAGAAGTTCTTGCCCCAAAACGTGGCTCTGGGAGGAAGAAAGCGGAGGTGCAGTGAGGAGTATTGTCTGTCCAGGTCTGTGTCCACGGGGCTTAATGGGGCAGGTCAAATGTAGTGTTTAAAACCACACAGAGCAAACAGGGGAAAGAAACAGCTCTGCTTTTGTTGACCAGAGAGTCTTTGTCACAGCCAGTGGGATTTTGATGCACACCATGTCCATCTGTCCCGGCTGCCCTCATGGCTGTGTGGGCTCTGAGGGCTGATTTCACCTCACAAAGCGCCCGGAGCGTGGCGTTGGATCAGGAGAAGTGTCTTATCTCCTCATCTGCTTTAATTTCAATTAATCTTCCAGAGCCCGTGGTATAAATTAATATTCCCAGTCCACAGGGTGCCTTGCATAAAGCATTTTTACATATAAATGGCACCATATATCCTGTAACAGAGCCGTGATTCACGGGCTGATACATGTTAAATCTGAGGTGGGAGCCAGCTGACTAATTTATACCAAGTAATTAGATTCTGAATTAAATGCACAAAAAAAGATGGTTATTTTTTTCCCTCCCTGCTTTTCCTTGTGTGAACTCAGATGAGCTGATCCTGGAGAAGGGGAGGTGTTCTTCCCTCTCTATCACCCCATCCCGGTGGCTGCTGGAAGCCTCGAGGGGCAGCTACAGGAAGATTTACAGGGATGGCTCCTTCTCACCGGAATGTGTTTGTGTTTGCCTGGATAGATCACTTTGACAGTGATGTTATGTTGATGTACAGGTGGAGGACAACCAAAAGCAATAAAATAAACATGTCTTTTTATAGGTCGTGGAATGGTTTGGGTTGGAAGGGATGCTAAAGCTCATTCTGTCCCACCCCCTGACACAGGCAAGGACACCTCCCACTAGCTCAGGTTGCTCCAAGCCCTGCCCAGCCTCGCCTTGGACACTTCCAGGGATGGAGCAGCCACAGCTTCTCTGGGAAATGCCCCCTCACACCCCTCAGTCCCCTCCTGGCACAGGAGGTCGTTCCTTTGCTCCTCTAATCATGGAGGTGTCGATGGGAGGAGAGTTACAGCAGCTGAGCTGGGCTGTCACCTCCTCCACACCACGGGGACAGCCCCTCCCTGAGCTCCCAGTGGCCACATCCCCTCATTCTGAGCCCCCCAGCTCCTGCCAGGTGGGTGCCACCATCCCTCCATCCCCCAGACCCGCTGGAATCTGCGCCCGGGCTGACGGTGGATTCGAATCCTGCTGCACCCTCAGATGATTCCAGCAGGGAGGCTGGAAGGGCTGAGCTCTGCCTGTGCTGGGAAGGACAGTGAACCTTGCCCACGTGTCAGACGGGGACAGCAGTGATTCCCAGGGGGTCCTGGGCAGTGGGGGTGTTTGACCCCCTGTGCCGTCTCATCCTGCTGCAGTTCCACACCCCAGCCCAGTCTCCCCAGCCAGCCCAGCTATTTTCAGCTTGGTTTCCCAGGGAAACGGGCTTTTATGTGGCTGCTGTATCCTCAAGACTGACAGTGAGGGAGAGAGGTAGCAAAGATCATTCTCTGGGAGATTTTTTTGGTGAAAATGGCTCGTTTTGATTAAAGAGACAAGCCCTGAAATGTCAGTGCGGCCAACACGGCGGGTTCAGCATCCCCAGCCTCGCTGCCTCCTCAGCCCACCAAGTGTGCCAGCGTGGAAATGCCAGGCTGGGAGTGAGGGAAGGGTCTCGAGGGACAGGGAAGGGGTTTGCTGGGGGGAAGTTACTGATTTTTTAGGGAAGCAGACTGCAGTTGTTTCTCCACTCTCAGAGCATCTTCTTCATGGTCTTCATGGCAGCATAAAGGATGCTTTTGTGGTGCCTGCAGCCACATGCGGCAGCATCTGCTGAATGCATCCTTTTCCTTTTTTTTGAACGTGGAAAAGGGGAGAGGAAAGGCATTTCAGTGCCTGAACCCAGGGACCTTGGGCTGCTGCAGACTTTTCAACCCCATTGAGATTGGCACATTTGGGCTTGGTGTTCTCATCGAAATCCAGGCAGTGACACTTCCTGCCAGGAACTTTTGAAGAGGGTAAATTGGGTGATTAAACCCCTTAATCATCAGTGTGTCACCTCAGCAGCCAGCACATGTTGTGTTTCAGCTGGAGAGGATCCTGTTTTCCGGAGTCAGTCACCGTGAGGTGCATCCCCACGACTCGGGTGGGAAGTGGGGGTTTGAAGTAAACTTTAACCAGTAGAGGTGTCCGGTGCCACTTTTAAGTCCCCTGTGGTACAACAGGAATTGCCAAGGGCTGGTGGGTGGGACCCAGGACCTGCAGGAGCCTCCTGCCTTTCTGCAGTGGGACAAGGGGTGTCGAGATGGTCTCTGAAATGCCACCAGAAGCCCGTGTTCAGGGCCTTCATTCCACCATCCACCTTCAAATCTGAGCAGGATTAATTAATCTCCAGCAGATTAACGGGTCCCACTCTGGGGCAAGTGGGATAGGAAAGCCAATTCCCAGAGTGTTCACTGCTGCTTGTTGTCCATCTGCAGTGTGGAGGGGTGTGTTTGCCCAGCTGCTGGTCAGGGCTGAGTTTGGCTCCGGGTGGAATTAATTTGCCTTGTATTAAGGAATTACAAGAAGTCTTTTGAATGTTAATAGTCCTCTTGTGCCTCTGTGACAGCTCCACTGGTGCTGTATCCTGCAAATTGGCCAGGAGGAAACCAGGAACGACAAGAGAAGAGAACAGGGCACAGGGATGAGCTTGGAAAGGGCATAAAAAAACATCTTGGGGGGAACATGCTTTAAAGAAAGCTCAGGCTGGTCCGGTCCTCACACCTCAGTGGGACTGAACTGGGATTTCAGGGCCCAGTGGAACTCCACACTGTGCACCCTGCCCCCAGGAGATGCTGGGATGTGTCAGTGGGTGACAGGGGTCTCCCACTGGTGAGAAGGTCCCTGGGCAGCTGCTGGGGGCTTCAACTTGGGGTTTCTTATCACAGAATGATGAAACCATCAAGGTTGGAAAAGTCCTCTAATCTCATCGAGTCCATTGCCAAGGCCACCACTGCCATGTCCCCAAGTGCCACACCCACAGGGCTTTTAAACCCCCCAGGGATGGGGACTCCACCCCTGCCCTGCCCAGCCTGTGTCAGTGCTGTGTCTCCAGGACAGGGAGAGGGGGGTGAGTCCCCTGGCTGTGCCCAGGCTGGGATGGAGCAGGAGCTGCTGCCTTTGGTGTCAGTGGGGTGTGAGAGTGATAGACCTTGATGAGATAATGAGGTGAGCAAGGCTGGGCCATCACTGTTAGTCCTGTCTAGGCTGTTGCCACATATTTACTTTAAATCAATGGAGTGGCTTTTGTATTTATGAAATCTGAGATGCCTGCAGTGATTGATGACTTTGAGGTTACACCCAAAAGTGTTACCACCTCCTGTAGCTGTCACTGCCAGGCCTGAGCTGCCTCATCCTCCCACTGGGCAGATCTTCTCTGAGGGACCCTGTGCTCTTAACGTGCTCCTGATCCAACCCTCCCCAGGTCTGCAGCACTGAGCCACACTGGGAGGTGCCAGAGGGGCTGTGGACAAGGGCCTGGATCAACAGGACAAGGGGGAATGGCTTCCCGCTGCCATGGAAAAGGGTTAGATGGGATACTGGGGGGAAATTCCTCCCTTTCAGGGTGGGGAGGCCCTGGCACAGGTTGCCCAGAGAAGCTGTGACTTCCCCTGGATCTCTGAAAGTGTCCAAGGCCAGGTTGGAGCAACCTGGGCTAATGGAAGGTGTCCCTGCCCGTGGCAGGGGGTGGCACTGGATGAGGTTTAGTGTCCCTTCCACCCAAACCATTCCACGATCTGTCCCACAGGATTAGAGGACTGTTTTGACCATATTTATTTGGAGAAAAAGAGCAAAATTGGTGACTTACCTAAACACAGAGAGGTCAGTGCTGCTGGCCCAGTGTCCATGACCTCCCTGGGATTCTGGATTCCTCATGTGGGGTCATGCAAGTCCCACGTCAGTTGTGATCACACATCTCCTGTAGCTCATGGCAGTGTATTCACTGTGTTGTGGTTGTAGCTGGAGCTAAATATGGAGTGGGAAAGGGCAGGATGGCCAACAGTGACCTAGTTCTGGGGTTTGGCGTGGTTGGCTTTTTTTAAAGACTTGGTAAAAGAGATAAAAGCTGTCTGCCTGTCAGCTTGGCTTCTCAGGGGTGCTCTGTTTGCAGGAGGTTGTTCCCTGCTCAGCCACCTTCCTTTGGGTTTGCTTAGAGAATTCAACCACGTTTAGCTCCGTGCAAACCTGAGTGGAGATGGGGAGGAAATCTGTGAGAAGTTTTAGTGGTCCTCTGTCCCTGCCCCTGATTTGCCTCCTTGTTGCTGCTGGGGAGGTCCCTGAGCCTGTCTGGGGCAGCCAGAACGTGCAGGGAACACATGGGAATGTGCAGGACTCCACAGAGCCCAGTCATGGGGCACTCAGTCACTGGGGGCTGCTTGGAAATCAATTGACTTCTAACTGTAAAGCCCATTAACCCAGAGAAAAACATCTTCCGGCCTGGGTTATGAATAGTGAGGAGAGGAGGGATTGTGAGCCTGGAAAAGGCACACAGCAGGTTAACGTTGCATTTGGCTCTACTTTGGGGGCTGTTTGTCCGACCAGCTCCCAGCAGGCAGCAGCGGGATGGAGAAAAACCAGGTTGCCTGAGGATTGGGTCCTTTTCTTCTCAATACCAGCCTTGGCGTGGCAGCTGATCCCTCCTCCCTGCTCACCTCCCACGGGAGCGTCCCAGGGAAGAGCTGGTGCATTTGCATTCCGTGGCCAGTGCAGAGAACACACATGCTGTGTGACGGCCAGAGACGTGGCAGGGCTGGCTTTGCTTTGCCTTTCCCCCTAGTGAAGTGTTTGTTTGGATAACCTGGCAGTTAATTTTGCACTTAGTTTATTTATTAGGCTTCTCCCTCTCTCTGAGATTTTGGTGCAGAGTGGGGACAGAGGGACCCTCAGTACCAGTGGAGGGAACCAGCCTGAAACGCACCTTTGTCTTCAGAAGACAGAATTATGTTCCTCTTTCTCTCCCAAATATCAACTGTCAGCAGAGGGAAATGTGGGATGGCAAAGTTTTAAGTGTGCAACAGCTTTGTGGTTTTTTTTTTTTTTTTTTACCAAGAGCTTATTTTTAACCATAAACTTTCCAGGGGAAAGTTCTCAACTTCCCTCTGCACTTACAAAAGGTCAGCTCCTGTCCCAGGCTGTCCTGTGTGAATCTGCTGCAAAGTCCTGCTCCCAGTTGGAGCCTTCCCCTCCCCACCCCTGCTCTTGACTTTTGGGGCAGCCTTGGGTTGAATTCCCAGGAGTCCAGCAGAATTCCTGCCCCTTGTCTCGGTTTCTCAGAGCAGTGATCTGACAGGGCCTCCAGGCTGGGATTCCAGGTGATTTAGCAGGTGTAGATATCAGGAGATGGAGGCCCTCTGATCCATCTCTTTGTGCCCTTTCTCTCTGAGGGAGCTGTTGAGCCCCCATCTCTCTCCCCCTCTGTGCCAGTGCTGCTGTGTCCAGGTAAAAGTTTTCTCTGCCCCTGGGAAAGTTTGTCTTTAGTCTGAGCCTTCCTGAACTGATGCCTCCACGGGGTTTGCACTGGGTTTGCTGGTTCGAGGTTTAATTAACGTGGGGTTAATTTTGTGTCTTTTGTGTCTAGACAGGTGAGTGCAGGTGGGTCCCACTGTGAGGGCAGTTGGTGAAGGATCTTTGTGGGGTGACGCCCTCGCCCCGTCTCGTTTGAGGTGTGCCCTGATTCACCCGGGCCCTGCTGAAAGAGGCCTAATGGGCTTGGTTTCCTTGTTTGGTCTGTCATGCTCCTTGTTTTCTTTCCAGCACACTCAGAACTGCTTTTTCAAGGTACTTGCCCAGCTGGAATATCCCTAAATATGCATAAAGTCCCAAGTCACGTCTCCTCCGCAGCTCCCCGGGAGCGAAGCGCACGGAGCGTTAAAGCAGGGGCTGTCTGAATCTTTAAACAGAGGTAACAAGCCAAGGAAGGGGTGGTAGGTGATGAAATGGAGGTGAGGAAAGAGGCAAATTAGATCCCTGATGTGTCAGTGCCCTTTCTCCAGGTTCCGAGGCTCCCTCACTGCTAATGAGGCTGTTGCTTTGCTGTGTCAGCTCAAAGCCTGTGCTGGGCACTGCTGATGCTGCAGGGACTGGGACATGGGCTGTGCTCACACCTCAGGTGTGTGCAGGTGATTATGCAGGGCAGCTTTCAAGTCTGCTTCTCTATCCAAGCCATGGGTTTCAAACAGGGAAATAAGGAGGGGTTTTTTTTCTGCAGAGTAGTCGAAGGAAAAAAGGCTTTATCCAGTGATATTTTCCCTGTGTGTCCACATCCCACTGGCATCCCGAGACTGGCTGTTGATGATGTGGAGAGACCCTGTAACCCAGGGCAGGTCATGCCAAGTGGCACTTGCCCATCCCTGGAAGTGCCCAAGGCCAGGTTGGACGGGGCTTGGAGCAACCTGGGACAGTGGAAGGTGTCCCTGCCCATGGCAGGGGGTGGCACTGGGTGGGCTTTAAGGTCCCTTCCCACCCAAAGCAGTCTGGGATTCCGTGATTACATGATCTTGAAGACCAATCTCTGATTCCATTTGCAGGGCCAGTTCTGAAATTATTCAGGAATTACTTTTAAACAGTATGTTGTTGATCTCACCCTGTGTCTTAAAATCATAGAATCATGGAATGGTTTGCATGGGAAGGGACCTTCAAGATGATTCAGTCCCACCCCCTGCCATGGGCAGGGACACCTTCCACCAGCCCAGGTTGCTCCAAGCCCCGTCCAACCTGGCCTTGGACACTTCCAGGGATCCAGGGGCAGCCACAGCTTCTCTGGGCACCCTGTGCCAGGGCCCCCCCACCCTCACGTTCCTTCCCAGTATCCCATCTATCCCTGCCCTCTGTCAGTTTGAAGCCATTGCCCTTGTTCTGTCACTCCATGTTCTTGCAAAAAGTCCCTCTCCAGCGTTGTTCTGGGTAAGGATACAGAATATCAATAAATCTGATTATCAAATTCACAAGCTCTTTTCCAAGGAATGAGGAGGAGAGGCAAAGGGGAGCGCCTGGAATACAGGGATGTGTGAGGTTCCCATGTCAGCAGCCTCTCAGACACACCAGCATGGGGTCGGTGCTCCTCAAGTATTCCCTCATGGGCTGGGAAATTCCAGCACCATCAGCTCATGCAGGACTCATCCCTTTTGGCGTCCCTGGGAGGTTGGTTGCCAATGATGTGTTGCTGCATCTCCTGCTCCGAGTTCAAAGGAATTGGGTTAATGAGCACAAAGTCAGCCATCAAATTATCCTGACTCGCTGGCTGCCTCCCGGATTTCCCAGTGCTCCCCCCTTTGATCCCTGTGATGCAGGCAATTAAACACGGCACAGAGCGTGGCCACCTCACTGCCTGAGCTCAGTCCTTTTCCTTTGTCTAACGTGGTCAGGAAACGGGGTGAGAACGAGGAGCTGGGGGAGGGAGGAGACCAAAAATTAGTGGAAAAGCTTTTTGTCTGGGGAAATAAAGCAGATATGGAAATAGGCTGTAATATCCTAAAAGCCTCAGGTGCTCCAGCAGGCTGGGAAAGGCAGCCCAGCCTGGCAGAGGAGCAGCAGCTCGGGAAAAGGAGAGATCCATCAGGAGTGGTTGTAACTGAGGGCTCTGGGCTCCAGCCTGCTCAGGGATGGGGTCACACGAGGTGCTGCTTTTGTCTGGAAAAGCAGGATGAGGGAAGCATCACTGGGGACAAACAGGGCTGGAAAAGGAGCTTCTCTGGGCTGCTGCAGTTGCATCGTGTGGCCTCTGGAGCAGAAAGGGATGCTCCCTCCATCTGTTGCTGGAATAACACAGGAATACAGACCTGACACAAGAATCAATCCTTGGCTTTCCAGGGGTTTAAATATTCATTGGAAGGGTGTCCTCTCCCAGAAGCTGGGAGGGAGGCACAGATCTCTCCAGCAGCAGCATCCTGCAGTGTTCCTGCTGGGATGGAGCAGTGCTGTGCTGCAAGGCTGGCCCCGGGAGTGTTCAGTGAGGGAGTGCCAAAATTCAGAGCCAGGCTGCTGTTGGGATGCCAGGCTGCTCCCAGCTCCTGCCCTGGGCTGGGCTGGGCTGTCACCAGCCCCGGGGAGCACAGAGTCCCTCTGCCGGGTCAGATCTTAAAATTCCCTTCAAAACAGAAACCTCTGAGGAATCCTGGGGGTTTTTCATTCTGCCCTGACGGGATTTGCTGTGTGTTGTCACTTGAGCTCCAGAGTGCTGGGACTGGAGGTCAAGGTGTGTGTGACAGGGAGAATCAGGAACAAGGGCATCTCAATCCCAACTCCTTTTAGCATCATTAAAATTACTCAAGGAGCTCGTGGAGTCGAGCACATCCTGTAACTGCATGTGTTGGGGAGATATATTTTTGCGAAGAAAGGCTGTTCTGTTGTGCCGTGACTCAGGCAGGGGGATTGGGAGCACAGGCAGGAATGATCCAGCTGGGAGAGGATGTTTCCTTGGAGAGGAGGGGGTGTGCTGGGCTGCAGTTCCAGATCCTCACACATTGAGGCAGAAAATTTTTAGCTTCTGCAAATGTTTCACTTCCTGCTCTTACGGCAGCGCTGACTTAGTGGATCCTGGCACCGGAGGTGATCCTGGAGCAGCTCCTGCATCTAGTCTCCGGGGTGCCAGTGAGTGCTTGGGTGCTGCTGAAGATCTGGGCCGGCAGGATCTGGGGCTGCAGCCTGCCGTGGTGGTTACCTTTGTGTGCAATGGCCCATTTTCAGCCCCTGCAGGCGGGATTGGCCCCTTAATATGTTGGATTGAATTGTCTTTCGCAGCCTTGACTCAGCACAGAGACGGGAGCTGGGCTGGGCAGGGGCTGGGGATGGAGCTGCTGCCAGCCTGCTCTGCCCTGCCTGCACCCTGCCTACCCTCTGCCTGGCTCTGCTCTGCCTGCACCCTGCCTGCACTCTGCCTACCCTTCCTACAGCCTGCTTCTGTCTTTGCCTGGTTCTGTCCCTGCCTGTCTTGCCTGCCCTTCCTACACCCTGCCTGCACTCTGCCTGCCCTTCCTACACCCTGATTGTGTCCCTGCCTGGCTCTGCCCCTGCCTGCCCTGCCCTGTTCCGTCTCCTCTTCAGCAGAACCACACCAGCATTTGCCCTTCCCCCGTGTCCTCAGGGGTGTGTTGGAGTGGCCAGTGCATCCCACCGCAGTCTGGGGGAGCCCGGCTTGGTTTGGGTGACTGTGAATTAAGGGTCCCTTAAGTGCAAGCACAGATTCAAGCTGTATTTTTTGTTTGTTTTTATTTAAAAACCTCAATATTTTTGAATATTTTAATCAGTTTTCTGACTCTGCAGACACAGGGGCTCAGACCGTGCCAGTTCCAACTCAGAAAGGAATATTTTTCTCCGGGGATCCAGTGGTGGCCTTGGGAGTGATCCTGTCACTGTGGCCAAGGGTGATGCCTCCCAGGGATCTCCTGTGACAGCCAGAGCGTCTTTTGTTTCAGCCTTTCTAGGAAACAGCTGGAGCAGAGCCAGGGAGGGGATGGGATGGGAAGGGGGGCAGGGGGAGGGAAAGCGGGGCTGGGGATGCAGATGTGCTTCTCCTCTGGCAAAGAGGAAGCAAATGGGATCCTTCCTGTGGCCCCACTGGGCAGCACAGGGTGACACAGGCACTTGGTGGGGGGGGTGACAGTGATTTTGGGGTCCCCGAGCAGGAACAGTTCCCATGGCAACAGCAGCAGCATCCCCGGCTCTCACTGTCACACCAGTGATTTAATGAGTTCATTTCCAAATCCTCAACGATAATAATAATAACAATAACAATAATAATATGCAAATGGCTGGGTGGCCAAGGGGCCGGGGGGCGCTGCTGGGGCTCCGTGGGGAAGCCACGTGCAGGTTTCTTGGAGCAGGGAGGAGGAGGAGGAGGAGGGCACCCACCTGCATCCTCGTGGGCTCCAGGGAAGGGCATTTTCCCTTATTTTTAGCTCCGTGTGCTCAGGGTGGTGTGTGGATACAAACCCTGAACATGCAGATTGCTCAGCAGACTCCCCCTCAGCTCTGCAGCAATGGGGGGAGCTGCACCAAAAAGCCCATTTCTCCCAAGTGCCACCAATTTTTGGGTGTTCCTCTCACGCTTGTTTCGCCTCTCACACGCAGCCAGGCTTTAGCCACGGCTCTCCCTCTGAGCAGCACCATGTGAGACATGGAGAGGGTGATTTTCCATGCTGAAAATCTGATTTTTTTGCTACAGAAAATTTTCCACGTTGAAAAAAAAAAAAAAAGCTGCTCTTACCATGGGGCTCAAGTGTCCTTTCCAATTATCATCATATTTTTTCCTCCTTATCCTCCTGTAACATTTTCTCTCCCTCGCTGGCCAGGGCTGGAACAGCCAGAACAAATCCATTTCTGTGTTTCTAAAGGTTAATTTTTTATAGGTAACTGAATCTTTTAACACGTGGAGACAATAACGCTCTCCCGTTCAAAATAAGCAAACTCCCCCGCCTCAGTTTTTGTGGCAGTTACCGAAAAAAACCCACATCGGCTGCAATTTCCAAGTGAAATTAAAATTTCCTTGTGTTTGTCTGGTTTGACAAGATTTATTGCAAGCTCTCATTATGCAGCAGGTTCAAGGAAACCTCTCCAGAGGACACATAACAATTTAGAAAATGAAAGCCTGAAACAGTTTATTATTAGAAGGTGGGTTGGATTCTGTAGGGCTCCTACACGGAGATATTTCATCTGGTGCATTGGAGATATTTTTGCTGGAGCCATTAAACTCTTGGCACACAAGCCTGTTATTAAAACTGATTTAGACTAAGACAGGATAAATACTTTGAACTCTATTTAATTGACTTATTTGACTTCAGAATTCAATCTCAGGCCTAGGACTAAAGAGGAATTTGATGCACAAATTCCCCCTTTGGGGAGGGGTCCCCAGTGTCCCCTCCTGTCACCCAGCCCAGGGCAGCACCTCCGAGCAGGTTGCAGTGTAGGAATGTTCCTCTTTTTTGCGTGTATCATGAGCCCCAGGGTGGGAATGTCTCCTGCTGCGTGGGAGCTGCATCTCCTCCCGTGTGGTGGCCTCGGTGAGGGACACGGAGCCCTCGTGCCCTCCCCGTGTCACAGCTTTGCTCAGGACCTGCATCTGAGCTCTGTGTCCGTGTTTGTGTTCCGGAATCCTGTTCCAAAGGGAAATTGCTGCTCAGATAACACAAAGATCAGCCTCCCCAGGGCAGTGGGCACAGCCCCAGGGAGCTCCAGGAGAGTTCGGACAACGCTCTCAGGGACAGGGTGGGATTGCTGGGGCGCCTGGGCAGCGCCAGGAGTTGGACCGGACGATCCTTGTGGGTCCCTTCCCGCTCCATGAAGATTAAAATCTGGTTTTACACAGTCCATATTACATTTTTATTGTCCTGGTTTCCCTCGTGTTCGTGCTCCCAGCTCTGGCTGCGTGACTTTCACATCTGACGACACCTCCGCCTCTCAGCCCTGGTCAAATACTGGTTTTTCCTGGGTGATTTTCTCTGTCCCTGCAGTTCCCTCGGCACGTGGAGATGAGAGCAGGCGGTGTGTCTGTGGGAAGAGCAGGGATGCACCTGGGATGCCTCGTAACTCCTCTCTGAAACGCTTGCGGGTCTGAGCACGTCACGTGGTGAGACACAGGACAGGCAGGGCTGGTCGGGCTGGGCTGCCTCAGGAACGGCCACAGTGGCCTTTTGGACAGACCAGTGCCAGGGAACAACTCCTGCTGGAAGGTACTTCCCCAGCAGAGCGTCCTGTGCTCCCTGAGGCTGAGCCAAGTTCTCTTTTTTATGGTTTGTCTCCTCTCCAGGCAGTGCTCATTCCTCCCCCATCACTGTGATCTCTTTGCAGCGAGGTTGTGCCTGGCTTTGGGGTTATTTTCTCTCAGGAAGGGTTTTAGTAGGGCTGTGTCTGTGTGCTCCAGCTTTGGGGCATCTCCTCTGGCGTGGCACTGGGCTTTGTCCTCCTCCCCCCAGCCCAGGGCACAGGAACACTGCCTGTGGCTTCCCGGGAGGACACTCAGCGTGGGATGAGCTGGAGAGGCTCCCCCCGTGTGTGAGGAACACGAGGAGCCACCTTCGTGTTCCAGAGCAAAATGATCCTTTGAGAAACCCCAAAAATGAAGGTTTTGAGAGACCAAAACCTGTTTGGTTGCCTGGTGGGGTCTGGTTTAAGTCAAGCAGGGCTTAAGAACACACAGTAGATTGTTTTGCCTTGGGTATTTAGACATTTGCTTACCAATAGCTCTCATGCATATATAAAAATGATGGAATGTCATAAAATCAGGGAATGGTTTGGGTTGGAAGAGACCTCAGAGCTCATCCAGTGCCACCCCCTGCCATGGGCAGGGACACCTTCCACCAGACCAGGCTGCTCAGGGCCCCGTCTGACCTGGCCTTGGGCACTTCAGTGTCCATGTGGTGATGCAAGCAGAGGCTCAGCTGGTCAGAACAGGATCCTGAACTTCCCAAAGGAACTCTGCTCACACTCCCAAAGTCTGCTCAGCCTCCCCAACTCTGCCCACGCTCCCACCTTCCCCAGGATCCTGCGTGAGGGAGCTGGGGACATGCAGTGCCCAGAGCTGCTCGGGCAGCTCAGAAAACACTGACATTGGTTTCATAGCAATGTTTTTACATTTCTACTGGAAACCAAGGCAGGCTGTTTGCTGTGTGCACAACATTCCGGGTGGGATCGCCCCTCCAAGTTTGGATTGGCAGCGTTGGCTCTGCCACATGACACAGATCAAGGCTGGATGTTTCCCTCTTCCCTTGCAAAGCCTAAACCCAGGTGGCTGGTCACTGATATCCCCAGGATGATCCCACAGGGATAGAACAACCTTGGCACTTGGAATTGGAGGTGGTTCTCTTCAGTTAATACGATAAATATTAATTATTAGCATCCAACAAAGAGATGGGATAAGGTAGACTCCAATTTTATGATCCCCCCAGCATTAGGAGAGGCACGGCTAGGAACTGGTTTCTTCTCTCCAGTGTCTTCATAAATTCCAATTTCTCAGGTAACAAAGTGGTATCTCTGGGATGATGTGAATTAAAATACGTATAAAATACAGAAAACACTCCCAGTTTGAGCCAAGAGCTTGGTGAGCTGTCCCTGAGGGTGCAATCAGGGCAGTAGAATTTCCCAATAAATTAGGAGTGCAGAGGAAAACATTTCCCAGCTGGCTGTGAATGGCAGGAGGTGGGGGGTTTTCCCTCCTGTCCTGCTGCTCTTCCCAAACAAATGATAATGCTCTGATATTACACTGCTGGTGTTTCCACTGTGAGTTATTCCTGCAGCATCCCAGCCCTGAAAATAGATGTGTTGGGGGTGCCTGGGAAATGTCTGGGCTTGGAGAAGTGTTTGCTGCGTGTTTGGCTGTGAAGCTGCATGTTGGAAAAACCCTCTCCAGCCTCCTTTGCCTCCAGAATTCCAAGTGCAATGGGCTCCTTCAGGACTGAGCCTTCACAGTTTGAATTTTCAGCTAAAATCTTTTATTTGGAGTCACAGACTAGGGGGAAAAAAAAACTTCCCATCTTTCAGGTAAAGCATTCCCAGTTTCCTTGGCCTCAGTGAATATCCTCTGCTGAGGCTTTTGCTCCTTCAAGAGCTGGAGCCCAGATAATGGCTTTAGAAACCATCCCAGCACTTCCTGGCTCATCCTAAGGCTGATTTGTTTGGAAATTCCAAACCTGCTGGAGTCAAGGCTTGTGAAGTGCAGAGGGAACCTCTGGGGGCTGCCTGTAGGCAGTCCTGGAGTGCTCTGCAGGTTCACAGGAGGGTTTAAGTAGAACATCTCCTTGAGACGTTGTGTCACGCACAAGGATAAAACCGGGGGGTGCTGCCAACAAAACTGGGGAAACTTAACCACATTATCCAGTCTGGTACCTCGAGAGGGAGATAATTCTGTGCAGGGGAGTGGCTTGGGAAGGCCTTGGTAATCTTCACAGATAAAAATGGTGGCAGGTCATTGAGATGTGTGGTCTCTCAAACCAGCAATCCACCGTCACAGCACTGTGCTCCTGCAACGTCAGCATACAAAACAGGGTCTCCTGACAACGTGAGGAAGGAAATTCTGTGTGTTTGTGAGAGGGAGGATTTCCAGAGCAGAGTATTTTCTCGCAGCACAGTGATGGTACTGGCTCCTGCTGTCCATGGAGTGATGGAGAAAAGGACCTGCTGGAAATTTTTCACAGAAGAGACACAAGAGTGGTTTAAAATGCAGAAAAACAAGTGATGTTAGCACTTGATAAGGTCAGTTTATCAGTTTATTGAGGATTCCTTTCAGAGCTGGGTTGGTGGTTATCTCTGAACTCTCAACAAAAACATTCTCCCCGTGTACACAATATTTGGCACCTTTTCTTTAGGGCCTTTGGTAGAAATTTTGACACAAAGTCTTGGTCGTGTCTGACATGAGACATTCTCGTTCACTCCTCAGTCTTGCAGCCCCAAGCCTTCCCACATCCCAGTCTGACCCACTGGTGTGCTGCTGGTGTTCTGGCAGAGAAGGGCCAGGGCATGCCAGGGAATGCCAGGGAACATCAGACAGCCCCAAGGGGTGAGAACCTCCCGCTGAGCCTCGAGGCCAAACTCCAGCAGGATCCTTACAGGTGGTTCAGATCAGATTGACCTCCTGCTGCGTTGGCAAAGGAAAGGTCTTTGAAGTCTCCGGGAGGTGTCCTGGCTCTGGAACTATGAACCCTCCTGGGTCCCTGGAGACCAGCACTGTCAGGCCTCCAGCAGTGTCATGTCTGTCATGTTTGTGGCTCCCTGTCCTGACAATCCCCTGGGATAACCTTGGCAATGGATGCTCCTGTTCCAGCTGAAGGGTCTCTTCCTTTAACAGCAATTAACTGCTGCAGTTTCCGAAGCTCCCAAGGATTTCCAAGGGGCTGAGGACAATCCATCTTGTTCCTCTTCCTCCCCCACCAACTGCCTGCAAAGACCTTGGCAGGGAGGTGTAAAGGCAGCAAAAGCCCCTCTGATTGTTGTAGGCTGGGCTGTGCTCGGTGCCACACCACAGCAGGAATGTGTTCCAAGAGATCAGGCAGGAAAAACATGGAATTTGCTCCAGAAATATCACATGTCCAACACCCTTGACAGAGGTCTAGGAAAGGTTTATTCATCTGAGTTTGGACTGAAGGCCAGATTTGGCCTCATCAGTTCTCTGAGGATCTGCAGTCTTGGTGGGAGGGAGTCTGGAAAGGTTGGTCTGGGTGAGGAAGGCAGCGCAGGAACTGCTGCCGTGGGTGTTGGGGTCACCAACAGTGAGGGGTCTGTGCCAGTCCCTGCTGGGCACAAAGAGGAGCCCTGGCCCAGACAGTGACAGGGAACTGGCTGGGACACATGGCTGGGGACCAGCAAAGCTCCCACGGGGAGAGGATTTGCCAGGATCCGGGTACCAGAAATCTCCACTGCTCCTTAAACTGGAATATCCTTATTTTCAACTATTTGTCTTATTACTCTGCCCTTGAGCAAACCTGGAGCTTTTAAACAGCCTGTGCAGTGTTGGCTCTGTCTCAGATACTGTTTTTCACTTGGTCAGGGCTGGCAGGAAAATTGGGCACTCCACCAGTGTGTGAAGGGGGTGACAGTGTGGCGGCGGGGCTTGATGGGTGTGAGGTTGTGACCTTGGCAGTGGTGGGTGGGACGGGGTTGGAGGTGGAAGCCTTGGCCTGTGAGGGAGGGGAGGGGAGGCACTGTCTGTCCAGGACAAAGCCCAGTGATGCTGCATGACCAAACTCCCTCTGGTTTGTCTTTCAAGTGGAGTTGTGGGGGAGAGCCATCGTAGAATCATAGAATCAGCCGGGTTGGAAAGGACCTCTGAGCTCATCAAGTCCAACCCTTGATCCAACACCAGTGCCCGGTGGTTGGCCAGGATGGCGGAGGGGGAGAACGTGGCGTGGGAGCCACGAGATGCTTGATCCCTGCCCACCAATGCCCTCCCCACACCCTGTCCCCCCTCTCCCTCCTTCCCACCACACTCCCAGCTCCTTGCTGCCCGCTGCTCTCTCCTCATGTTGACCAATAACCACATTCACTCCTTTTTTTTTTTAAAAAAAAACCCTTTATGTGACTGTGGTGCTGCTGCACCCACCTCAGTGGGGCAGGAGAGCAGGTGGACCTGAGCAGCACCAGAGCTTGGCTTTGTGCCTGCTTTCATTTTCACTTGCTAAAGGAGCTCCTTGGGCTAAACCAAGCTGCTGTTAAACCACGTCCGGCTCCGCTTCAGCACTTCCCAAAACAGCTGTGAGCACATTTTGCTGCTGGGGTCAAACAGCTCCTGGCACTCTCAAAAGGCAAATGCAGCCTGTCTGCTCTCACCTCCCCCCCGGGAGTGTCTGCCCAGGGCTTTTGTGGCCTGAGGAGGGTTAATTTGGCTCCTGGGCTTTGCCCCTTCACACCCCCCTGGTCAGCGGCACAGCCCAGCCCAGCGGCAGCACCAGCTCACACCTCCTTCCCTCCCTCCCCCAGCCCAGGCACGGCTCCCCCCGTGCCTGACACCACAGAGGGGTTTTCCACCAATTCAGGGGGAAAGGAGGGGAGCAGTTAAATCGTCCTGGCACCCAGGAGGCCGTGGGATGCAGCCCCGGGATTGCCGGCTGCTGATCCCTCCCGATATCTCCGGCAGGGTTTGTGGTGCCAGTGGGTGAAGCCACCCCAGATCCACGTGCCAGGCACCCCCTGCCCTTGAGTCCACGGGTTTTCTGGCAAAGCAGGTGGGTAGAAACTGTGCTAAGGGAAGAGTTGACACAGAGCCCGCTCTGCCCCCCTTTCTGAGCCAGGGGCGGCCCTGGCCATCAATCAGCGGCGCTGCAGCAACTTATTACTTGACATTTTATTAACAAGGAGCCCACTTATGACTTGAAAGTGCTTATTCACAAAATCTGTTTGCACTTTAAATTACATAAGGAGCCACAGGCTGCATTGCCTGTGTTCTCCAGACCCAGTGACTCATTAAATTTAGCACGTGCTGTGGTGGAGCCCTTTCCATCCATTCCCTGCTGGGGATGATTCCCCCAGTTTCCAACTCTGAGCATCCACGTGTTAATTTTTCCTACCTAATGGCACAAAGGCAGAGGAGCTGGAATAGTCTATTTAGGGGGTTAAAAGCCATCTTGCACCTAAAAAAATTGAAAATCGTTGGAAAACAGTTTTTTGTGGGCTCTTAATTTACCAGAGGAGTTTTGGCCCAGATAAGGAGCATTAACCTGTTGTGGAATCACAGAATCTTTAAGGGTGGGGAAGGGCCTCCAAGATCGAGTCCAACCATTGGTTTGGTCTCTGCTTTAGAGCTTGTGCTGCTTATTTTGAGCACTTTCTGGTTTTCCAAAGTAAAACCAGAAAGGTTAAAAAATGAGAGCAGGGAGGATTTTCAGCTGTATTGATTCCAGGCGGAGTTCAGTTTGTAAATATAACTCCCAAACACTAAATATAACTGCCAACTCTTGTTAATTGTTCTTGTTAATACTTTGTGAGCTGCCAGTGATTTTACTAAATCAAGTTGTTGATTCAGTAATCAAAGTAATGACAGTGCTTCAATATTCTTTTAATTTGAAGTCACTTTAGATGCTGCAGAGTTAAGGAATCGTGCTGGAAGCTTATTGCCAAAGGGCCTTTCTACAGACTTATCATTTCAAAACCCAGCACTTGGAGTTTGTTTCAGTAAAATGGTAGAAAAAGGGCAGTAAATCTCTGTGGCAAATTGGAAATGTTATTTTGGATTCTGAGAACAATTGAAATGGAAAGTATTGACTCGGCATAGCTTTAATTTAGGTTTTCATTACCATTTTTTCGTAAGTAGTCTTTAAATCCTTCCTACAAAGCAATCAACACTCCAGAGGTAAAATTCCACCCCTAGGAATTGAGGAGGAGGCAGCTGGAAATAGCACAGCACCCTGTTCTCCCTTTGCTCCGTGTCCTTGTGCAGCAGACAGCTCATGCCTTGGGTTTTCATCTCCTTCGGATCCTGCAGATGAGGAGAGGAGATAAAGGCATGAAGGGAAGGCAGGTGGGATCAGCCCCAGGCAGGAGGTGCCAGCAATCGTAGAATCATAGAATCATAGAATCAGACAGGTTGGAAAGGACCTCTGAGATCACCAAGTCCAACCCTTGATCCAACCCCACCGTGGTTACTGGACTATGGCACTCAGTGCCACGTCCAGCCTCATCTTAAACACCTCCAGGGATGGAGAATCCACCACTTCCCTGGGCAGCCCATTCCAATGGCTGATCACCCTCTCTGGAAAGAATTTCTTTCTGATATCCAACCTAAACCTCCCCTGGCACAGCTTAAGGCCGAGCCCTCTTGTCCCACTGCTGGTTCCTGGGAGAAGAGACCAACCCCCACCTGGCTCCCCCCTCCTGTCAGGGAGTTGTAGAGAGCGATGAGGTCTCCCCTGAGCCTTCCCTTCTCCAGGCTGAACAACCCCAGCTCCCTCAGCCTCTCCTCATAGGACTTGTGTTCCAGTCCTTTCCCCAACCTCCTTACTCTTCTCTGCACCTGCTCCAGCCCCTCCATGTCCTTCCTGAACTGGACACAATCCTCTTGCCCATCACAGCATCTGCACAATCCCATCTCCCCCAGAGCTCCTGAAGCCTGGGGTTGGGAAGCAGCTGCGTGTCCCCCTTTGCCAAGTGCCCTGCCCTGCTCTTGGTTCAGGAGATGCTCAGGGCGTGGGGAACGAGCACTGGCACATCCCTGTGGCTCTGCAGTAAATCCATCAGCCATTCCCATTTTCCCACTCTCTGCTTTCCACAGTGCCCCAGGCCTGGGGATGGGGAGGTGCTGCCATGGCCCCACCCCATGGGGAGTGGGGTGTTCTGTGGCAGCTTTTCTCTCCATCCTGCCTCCAGCACTTGTCCAGCTCTCAGTGTTTGGTGGTCCTGTGCCTGGAAGCCTCGAGGAAAATCTCCAATTTGTCTGGATTAAGATCTGCATTTTCTCCTTAAAGGCTGTGAAGTGGCTTCAGTGCTCTTCAGGAATTGGTCCCATCTGATGCCTCAGCCAGGGATGAAGTTTGGGAGCAGCTGGTCCTGCTCAACCCCCTCCCCAGGTCATCAGGTGTACCAGGGTTTGCTTCCTCTCTAGTCCCAAAATTGGGTCTAATTTTCAAGCTGGCCCCAGTCATGAAAGGGCCCTGGAACAAGTGACCCCAGTGATCCCCTCCAGCCTGGATTGTTCTGTGAGCTCCTTCTCCAGGGACCAGTGGTGGCAGAGTAGGCAGTGTGGGACTGGGATGGACCCCAGTGGGAGCACCTCTGGTTTTTTGGGTCAACTGGGAGCAGGAACTTGGGAAATAACCTGTAGCCAGTGAAGGAAAAATGCATGGAAAAAACTGGAGAGCCATCTCAGGCTTCCTGCTGTCCTGAGAGAGTAGGGTGGCACAGACAGACACTCCAGTTGAGGGTTCAGGTCTTTCTTTCCTGCTCTGAACTTTGCATTTAGACTCTAAAGAGGAATTTTTGGAAAATCCCTGTCAAAGCTGCCATTCTACTCATGGCCAAGCTGCAGCACATCACTTGCCCTCTGGCTTTTCCTCATCAGATAAACCTGGAGAGGAAAAACAGATGGAGGCAGATGCAGTCACAAGCTGCAGCAGGTGGTCACAGCACATCTCTGGTGTGGAGTGTGACAGGACAAGGGGGAATGGCTTCCCACTGCCAGAGGACAGGGATAGATGGGATATTGGGAAGGAATTCCTGGCTGTGAGGGTGGGGGGGAGGCCCTGGCACAGGTTGCCCAGAGAAGCTGTGGCTGCCCCTGGATCCCTGGAAGTGTCCAAGGCCAGGTTGGACGGGGCTTGGAGCAACCTGGGCTGGTGGAAGGTGTCCCTGCCCATGGCAGGGGGTGGGACTGGATGGACTTTAATATGCCTTCCAACCCAACCCATTGCATGATTCTGTAGTGCTCCTCCTGTACAGAAACATCCCCAGACAGTGTCATTGTGGGAAGGTGGGATCCAGCTCCTCCCCAGGCCGTGGCCATGGCCGGCTGTAGCGAGGCCGGATTTGGGTTGTGGTTTCCTGTGTGAAGGAGGACGTGGGGGAGCTGCTGGACTGGACATGAGCTGCTGGACTGGACATGAGCTGCTGGGCTGGACATGAGCTCCTGGACTGGACATGAGCTGCTGGGCTGGACATGAGCTGCTCTGCAGCTTGTCCACCTTCCCCCCAGGTGAGGCTCCAGTTCCCTCCAACTCAGCTTGGTCAGAAGGAAATGCTGGGCCAGGAGGGAACCCGAGGGTGGTTCTCACAGGAACAGGACGAGCACGTGGATGCTTTCAGCAGTGGAAGTAGCAATTAATAGGCCAACACGAGGTACTGCATCCTTCCCCAGAGCCTGTTAAGTGTCGGCGGGACTGAAGTGAAGCCCGAGGTCTGTGCAGAGCCCAGCACTGTGTGGCAGCTTCTGCTGCAGATCAGAGCCAGCCAGTCCCACGGGGACACCCTGCCTGCTCCAGGAGTTTTCCATTCCCAAACAGCAACTGCCTTCTTTGAAATCGATAGTGCATGGAAAGGGGCGAGGGGGGGAGGGGGTTGCCTGTGGCTTTGAGCAAATTGTGTTTTCTCCTCCCGCCTTCTGGTGGGGAATAGTTTGGGGGCTGCCAGGCCTGGCTTTGGGGAGTAGGGAGGCTGTGAGTTAACCAGTAAATCCCCAGTAAGTTACCTTTCTTTCCTCTGATCACTTTTTCCACTGTTACCTCTCCCATCACTCAGGCCAATGGCTCGAATGCTCCTATCCGAGGAGACGGCAGATGGGAACAGGAGCCTCCCCTCCTGCCCAGCCCAATTCCAGCCGGGATGCCTTTGAAATTCAATACAGCTCTCCAAGTGCTTCCTTAGGCTCCTGTTAACAGCTGCTCTCGGTGGGGCTGGGCTCCTGCTCCAGCACACTCGGTGTGAGAGCCCCGGGACGTGCTGCTGCTGCTGCTGCTGCTGATCTCGTTTCCCTGTGGGGCTGTTAATCGGCTCCTGTTACCACTTGCTCCTTTATCTCAAGTGGGAGTTATCTCTGGAGCAGATCTGGAGTGCTCAGGGTTCGGTTGTACCGTTTGTCTGTGTAATGGGAAATGGGATAATTAGCCAGAATCGTTGAGGGAGGAAAAAGTCCTTTAAAACCCTTTTAAAAGCCCAACCATGAAATCTGCAGGAAGAGCCTCTTTTTTTCCCCCCACTTCACACCTCTGTTTTCAAACACTTAATCCCAATAATGGCAAGAGTTTGGATGTGTGACTTGTCCTCTTGGCACGAGGATATTGAGCACCGAGGGTTGGATGGATTCGGTGTTATGGGACATCGTGTTTATTGGGCGAGTTAATGTAGCTCCTGCTTGACAGAAGTATCTTCAGCAAGTGAAGGTACTGAGTTGCACCGATTTACCTCAGCCTGGGGAGCTTCTCCCTGTGTGCACAGCAAAGCCCACCTTTGTAAGGGTAAAATCAGAGCTTGGTTTTAATTTAAATATCACGTTAAAGGGAAAAAAGCGGCTTTTAAAGTTGCAGCCGTGCAGGCCGGTAAGTGCTGGCTGCTGCCTCGCTCCACAGGGGCCTCAACATTCCCAGGTAAGACTCCTGTGGTCCTGAGGCTTCATTCCTGCTCCTCTGTCACCACATCCTCCCCAAGGACTGAGCCTCACCTCCCATGCCTGCAGCAGCACACAGGGATCACACTTTGAGAGAGCTCAGAGATGAGATAAAAAAATCACAGAGTCCTTTGGCTTGGAGAAGACCCTCAAGATTATCAAAAATCATTGCAAAGGTTCCATTTTTGAGCGTAGAACTGCAGATTAATAAGCCTCAATTAGGCTGCCTTTTTGCTGGCAACAGCTCAGCTGCTTTTGGGAGGGACAGTGAGAGCCAAAGCCAACAGAGAAGCTCCGGTTGGTGACCTCAGTGCTTGCACTGGCCAGGGAGCGCCTAATTACCTGTCAGCAGCTTTCTCCTGGTCACCAGGGTTTACACATGGAGCCGGTAATTCCAGCTGTTTCCCTCTTGTGCTGCAGGAACTCGGCAATAATTACCTGCAGCAATTTAAAGGGAGCTGGTTCTTCCCTGAATGGAGTCATGGGAAAGTGCAGAGTCGGGTGAGCGTCGTCAGCTTTGGGAAGTGCTGATCCAAAAAGGTTCAGGACAAGGGGGAGTGGCTTCAAACTGACACAGGGCAGGGTTGGATGGGATATTGGGAAGAAATTCTTCCCTGTGAGGGTGGGGAGGCCCTGGCACAGGTTGCCCAGAGAAACTGTGGCTGCCCCTGGATCCCTGGAAGTGTCCAAGGCCGGGTTGGACAGGGCTTGGAGCAACCTGGGCTAGTGGAAGGTGCCCCTGGTAGAACTTTAAGGTCCTTCCCAACCCAGCCATTCCATGATTTTGTGATCTCCTGCCAGCATCATGTGGAAGGATGATGCTACACCACAAGCTCGACCTCACTGCTCGGCGCTGCAGGTCAGTGTCCCACCAAAGCCCAGAACTGGATTTCTGAGCTGCCAGGTCGTTCTCAGGTGGGTGTTTCACAGCCTGGCTCACGAAGCAGCTCACCTGGGCTGGCAGCAATGCCACGCTGAGCTTGGCAGCAGCAGGTTTCTGTGACCTCTGTTTCTCCGTGACCTCAATAAGCCTCTCCAGGGGCAGGATTTTAGCCCTGGACGAATTTAGTTTTCATGGATCCCAAGGCCGGGCAGACCCTCTCTAACCCTCTGAGCAAATCACTTGTGCTGCCAGGCCATGGGACATTCACCGGGCAAGACAGAGAATTTCTCAATGCCCAACTTGGTTGTAACACATCCGTCACTCAGCACGTGTTGGTAAGAGCAGGACGTGTGCCAGGGCAGAGATCAGGAGAGAGCAGCTCTCCTCCACCCAGGGGTCACACCCGTGCTCGCTGCCTTTGATCCTCGGCCTTCCCCCGCTGGGTTTTCAGGTTCCACGCTCTGTCCCCGTGTCCTTCGGCCCAGCTGCTGTGTCACCCAGGGTGTCATCAGCTGTTCTCCCTCAGCGTGTTCTGCCTTGGGAGCTGTTGGATCTGGCAGGGCAGCTCTGGGCTGCCGGGGGGAAGGGACAGTTCCCTGTGCTGCCGACGTGAAGGGACAGTCACGAGACCGAGAGCGGATGTTTCGCAAAAGGATGGGGTTCATCTTCTTCTTTTTTTATTTTTTTTTTTTTACTGCAAACATACCCTCCCCCTCCCCCAATCCTCTTCTGTCACTGCAACCAAAAATGTGTGGCCTGAAAAGCCAAGACCCTGAAGTGCTTTTGAACTGGGCTTAGGAATATTCCACGTCTGTGATGTTGGACTGTGATAATGTCAGAGTTGGACTCGAGGGTCCTTCTAGGGCCCTTCCAGCTCAGAATATTCTGGGATATCAAGTATTTGGAAGTGTTGCCATGAGTGTGAGGTAGTCCTTGTGCAAGTTTTGTCGAGCTGAGGGGTTAATTTGGCATTTGGGGGGTGCTCCCCTTGAGCTCTGCAGCCACCTCTTGTGCGGGCAGAGCCCTCGACGCGGCAGGGCCGGCTCTTCTCCCAGGGATTATTTCCCAGTGGTGGCATCTTATCTTGTCACTGCAGTGGCTCTTGAGAAAACATACAGGGAGGCTCTTGAACTGACGTGACAGCCTTGGAACAAAGAGTTCATCTGGTTCTGGGGGAAGAAGCATTTGCTTTGCAACTCGTTTCTCCCCGTGCACAGCTCAATTGCTCGGTTTATCACAGGAAAAGTGAGAGGTTTAAGGAGGACTGAAGCTGATGAGGAACTAGGGGGTGGGGGGCATGTTTTGCTCAGCTGGAATGACTGCAGCAAAATAAATAACTGCTGAGTGCTGGAGCCGTGGAGATTTGATTTGTTAATGGCTTTGGCTTCGCAGGCATTTGGTTGATGTAGCAAATTTCTCAGGGCCATGTGTAGAAGTGCTGATTTCTCCCAGCGAAATGTGGAAGCAATAAAAAGGGATAATTCTGCCTGCTGAAAGATGGGGCTGGTGATGGTGAAGCTCCACCGTTGGGTACCTGCAGACAGGATCTGACATGGCTCGGGATTGGAGTCACTTGTCCTTGCACAGCCCTGTGAAGTGACCAGTGTCCCTCTTGGGCTGGAAACCTTGAGGATGTCTCATGCCATGGCTTATTCTTTGACAGATTTGCCTGTCTGTGGAGAAATTCATAGAGGAGCATAAAGTCCTGCACGTCACCAGGTCTGTTCTCCCGCATCTGCGGCAGCACAGAATCCCTGTGGGGTGTTTGTGAGGGGGTGGGATGAATCCAGAGGGATGAATGCAGAGGGTCACAGGTTGTTTGGGATAATGGCCACGTTGCTGGAGTCGGGGCAGTGGCACTGCCAGGAATCCCAGCCCTTGGCCTTCGTTCTGATCCACACGAGCAGCAGGTCAGGGGTGGGAAGGGAAGAGGCTCATATATAGCATTGCAGGGAAAACCTGCCCTCTCTGCAAGCAGAGATAGGAAGAAGGATCAGTTGTCCTGGAGCTGAAAGCGCAGACTGTGCCAGACAGTCATTAAAGGCATTTTCCTGTGCCTGGTAACGTGGCTGTGCTCTCAAGCTGCATCCCAGGCCTGCTTGGGAACAGAGCCGTGGTTATTCCTGGGAGAAGGAGCCTCCAGCGACCTCACTGCTGGGTCACAGGCAGTCACCAGCCACCCCTCCCTTCAGGCTGAACAGTCCTTGCACCTTTCCTGGGGCCAAAAGCTGGGTGAGGTGCTCCTGGGATCATGAACAACCTGCGTGATAGGGCAGGGACATGGACACAGCCTGGGATCTCCAGCAGGAGATCACCTGCAGGTGGATCTGAGGCAAATTCCACTGGGTCTGCTGTGTTTCCAGGATGGTTGGCTGATGGCAGACATTGGGTGAATGTGTCCATGTTGTATTTGGAACGGTGTTGTTCTCCAGCGCAGCCACAGTGACACCCTGACATGGAAATTGTGATGTTGTTGCTGTGCAAATACTCAGGGATGTTCAGCCTGGAGAGGAGAAGGCTCCAGGGAGACCTGAGAACCCCTTCCAGGGCCTAAAGGGGCTCCAGGAGAGCTGGAGAAGGATGGGGGACAAGGCATGGAGGGACAGGACACAGGGAATGGCTTCCCACTGCCAGAGGGCAGGGATAGATGGGATATTGGGAAAGAATCCCTCCTGTGAGAGTGGGGAGGCCCTGGCACAGGCTGCCCAGAGAAGCTGTGGCTGCCCCTGGATCCCTGGAAGTGTCCAAGGCCAGGTTGGAGCAACCTGGGCTAGTGGAAGTTGTCCCTGCCCATGGCAGGGGGTGGCACTGGATGAGTTTTAGTGTCCCTTCCAACCATTCTGTGATTTTGTGACAGTGGGAATCAGCCTGGCAATGTGCATCTTCCCTTCAAACTTTTCATTTCTATAAGTAAAAAATCTCTTTGTTTATGCACCTGTTTTTCATGCCAGCTTTGCCACAGGGAAGAGTATTTTTCACACGATCCAACACATTTTTTCAGCTATTTCTGCAAATCCAGACACCTCATGGAGTGAGGCAAAGGAAATGCAGAAATAGGTCAGGTATTTAAATAAGATGTAGTTGTCTCTCTTCACAGCAAGTTGCCTTTTTTCCTGCCTGTGTGAATTGTGCTAATGTATCAGGGAATAAAGAGAACAAAGGGAAGCAGAAGTGGCAGCATTTTCATTCTGGGATTGCAGCTTCAGAGCCCTTTACTTTGCAGAAGTGATACTGAGACCACTCTGGAACATCTCAGCAAATGCTCCTGCAATAATAAACCCCAAATTGTCTGCTCAACCTCTCTGAATACATAAAATCCACTTAAAATCCTGCCTGTCATTTTGCTGTCACATAAAAAATTGATTTCCCTGCACAGCCCGAGTCCTGGTTCTGAGCCGTGTCCTTGATGCCTTGCAGTGTCATGAATGCATAACATTAAGGAAACACAGGGAAATTTGGGTGCTCTCAGGAATCATCTGGCTTGAAATGCAGAGGACGGGCTGTCCTTTGGTCCTTAATTGTAGGTTTGTGTTTTTGAGCTCAGTTCTCTGATCCAGCAGTGCCTGTGGCTGGTGCCACCCTCCTGCCAGGTCGGCTGTCACCTTGGCTTAGGCTCTTCCGCCCGCCCCTGGTCCCTGGAGAGGACATTCAGAGCCCAGAATGAAATTCCTCTCTTTGAATACCTCTGTGATACCTGCGCTGCTGAAAGGACTTGGCTTCTTGACTTTAAAGTTCGATGGGAGGAAAATCTTGCTCACAGCTCCCGCCCCATCCTTTGTTCTCCTCAGGCTTTGCGTCTTCAGTCCCGACTCACTCCGATGCTTCCGACCAGCACGGTGACGATTTTCATCATGCCTGAGATTTGATTAGGCTCGAAGTGTGTCCTTGGGATGCTGTAATGCTGATCCAGAGGTGATGTCAGTGCGGGGCTTTCCTGCATGGGCAGTTTTATGCAACGGGAGTTTTTGAGGCAGTAGAAGCGACTTTTCCCTTCATTGTCGCCGCAGCCCTGCTCAGTCCTCCTTCCCCCTTCCTGCCCTTCCAGATTCCCCCTTCCTCCTCAATCCATCCACTCTACTGCGTTCATTGCTCCTGTCTTCTCTTTTCTGTCATCCAGATTCTCCCTAATAACCAGCCATTCCCATCCTTTGTGCTGGGAAACAGAGGCCAAATGTTGCTGGGCAGGTTTGGTGTAGACGAGGTGCATCATCCCGAGAAGAGCTGTAACCTGTCCAAACCATCCCTAAAACGCCATCCACCCCTGGAACTCTGCTTGTACCCCGCAGGGATCAGCCAAAACCAGGTGATCTGAGTCACTCCGTGACCTGGGTGTTCATTCCTCAGACCCTGAGCCCTGCTCAGGGATTTTTCTGTAGCACCAACCTCGGTCCAAGCTACCCCTTGGCTTTCCTCTGACCTCCTCGTGTATCTAAGCTCGGGTATTTAAGCCCCACACCGTAGCTGTGTGTCTTTGGGCTCCTCCTGAGGGTCCTGGGTGTGCTCCTGCCCCAGGGAAGCAGGAGCTGGTTCAGAACTAAAACCTGGCTGTGGTGATGGAGCAATGAGAGGTCTGTGCCCTGAGTCACCCTGATGTGCTGCTTCCCCTTCCCGTCCGTCACCTCTGCCTGACCCTTCCCTGCCCCGTTCCACAGGGTTGGGAACGTGTTTTCAGCTGTCCTTTGCCAGGACAATGCACTGGAAGGGAACAGGGAGCTGCCTGCAGCGTCCCTGCTGCCACGTCCTTCCCCTGCTGCCACGTCCTTCCCCATCAAACGGCTCCCCCAGGGGACGGCGGAGATCCCAGGGGTGGAGAAACCTCTGTGTCGCGGTGGCTCTGGCCACGGCGAGGGGTGTTTGTCACAGGAGGGACGTCAGCGAGGCTCCTCAACATCGGGTGAAAAGCCCGTCATTAATTGAAGGATGATTCAGCTTCCTCAGCTAAAAAAATGTCACCGTGTGGATGCCGGGAGAGGAGGAGGAGGAGGAGGAGGAGGAGGAGCCGCCTTCCTCGCTGGCACAGCGCCCCGAGCACCCTCTCCCTCTGAGCTCCCATTCCGTGAAAATTCATGGGTTCACACGCTCACGATCGAGCTGGGGAGCCCTAAATCCCTGGGGAAGACGCTGGTGTGTGTCACTGGTGAAAGTGTGACCCGTTAGCAGGGGCTGTGGGACAAAAGTGCTGCTCACGGGACGGAGCTGCTCCGTGAGAAAAAAAGCTGCAGCCGAATCC
>VXAY01005032.1:387147-410008 GCA_013399855.1 Oxyruncus cristatus | reverse complement strand
GCCCCCCCCGCCCCCCCGGGCGCCCCCGCCTCCCGGCCGGCCCGGGCGTGCTCCCCACCGCCTCTGGCTTTCCCCCGTCCCGGGGGCAACCTCTCCACCCCCAGGGCTAGCCCTAAAAATACCCTTTGCTGAACGGACCGCATCTCCGCCCGGGTGAAATGCGATGCCGGGCCGTCGTCCTCCGCATTTCACGGGCCGCTTTGCGAGCCTCGCTTTAGCTACCAGAAATTGGCGTGACAACGGGAGCTAAAGGTTTCTTGGGTCTTACTGCACATGGTATGGTGCAAAGACTCTGAGGAGGGAGGAAGTCCCCACTTTTTCGTTCAGGTATGCTTCACAACCCTGAGATTAACTCAGCTGGTTAGAGCATGGTGCTAATAATGCCAGGGTTCAGTCTCCATACAGGCCATTCACTTAAGAGTTGGACTCAATGATCCTTATGGGTCCCTTCCAGCTCAGAGTATTCTGTGATTCTTGAGGTCACAATTACTCTCGCTTCTTTCACTGTGAAGTGCCACAAAAGTGAAATGTTTCCTTACCTTAGTGCAGGAATGTGGCCTTTGACAGACACATGGGATCTCTAAGCTCATTCTCAGGACGTTTCCATCATATTTGAACTCCATAACGTCATTCTGTTCCTTTTAATCCTTTAGCAATCATGCTCTCTGCTTGTTTAGTTGCATCTTAAACAATTAAGCACATATTGTCAAAGCTACTAATTACTTCCTCGGCGTAACACTTTAGAAAGATGGGGCTGTACTACTAAAGCAATCTGTTTTCAGAACAAAATGGTGCAGGCAACTTCCATCACCAGCAAACAGAGGAGTAGTAACTGGTGTGGCCAATGAATACTTGGAAAGTTCCTACAACTGAAGCAGGCCTAGTGCCAAATTCTGCTTCTTCATTCCACTTTGCTACTGTTTCTGTGCTCGAATAGGTAGAAATGGGTGGAGTTTCACTCAGGATAAAGAGCTTCTTGATATAAATTGCTGTTTCTGGTTAATTAATTGAGCATTTAAATGTGATCCTGAGACTTCCTGGTGTTTGGGTTTGGTTTTTTGTTTCTTTTGTTTTTCTTTGCTCTTTCTATTTATGTCATTCTTTGCTCTGCTTTTATTAATGAGTTTCCTGTTCAAGCATTGGGTGCCATTAAAATGAGAAAATAAAGATTCTTCAGAGCTCTGTGTTAAATAGAAGGGTAGTTTTATCTATATACTCTGGTATGTAGACCACTGTACAGTGCAAACAGCCAAGTAGTGAATGGTTTAGTTTAGCATTAAAAAGACTGAAAGGTAATCTTTACAGCAGCTGCATTAAATACGAATATTATAGAATCAGTTTGGTAGAAATAGTATATTGATCTTGATTCTCAGCTACAGGACAGACAAGCAATAAAGAAAAAGGTTTCTGACAGGGCTTTGGTGCTAGTGATATATCCCTAGCATAAACAAAACCAGTCTAAGTTTACTGGAATTTTGTGAAAGCTTTAGGAAGGTCATATTATTTTAACAAAGAAAAAGCATGAAAATAATGTTTAAAGAAAGATAGGCTTTCTACTTATTTGTTTAATTCATTACCCCAAGGCTATGTAGTAAATAAGATAACCATATCCCCAAATATTTCTTCACACTGCTTTCTGAAGAGGGTAACATTTCTTACAAACCTCTTGAAGTAACACTGTCAAATACACACAAATGAGAAGATAAGAAGTCCTTCATAACTTTTCCTGCAGTTCAGGAAAACCCACACTGTGCCATTAGGAAAAAGTAGACTCTCCTCCAACAGGCTGCTTCCGGAAATGTGGTAATTGTAGCAAAAGGACTTGGAATCTAAGTAAGAATTCTCATGTCCCATCACTGTACAGTGCTGAGCAAATCAAATCCCTCTCTCTCTTTGGCTCACATATACATGCAAGGACTAGGATCATAGACCTGCGGGACAGCAGGACAAAGGCTGGTGAACTTGAGGTATTTTCAATATAAAAAGTCAAGTTGTCAAAACCACCATGCATGCTCTCCGTGGGCTTTGCGATTCTGCCGTTCCAGGGAACTCTCACCAACTTGTCTGAAGAAGGGGCTGAGTCAGGTAGTGTGCTGAGGGCCATGGTGAACATGTCAGGCAGATATCAGGCATCTTCCACAATCAGTAATTATGTTGCCGAGTTACATAAAATTCACTACGATCATGTCTGTAATTAAACATTTAATCAGTTCTTCAAGTGCATGTACATTGATTTATATTGTTAATGGCACCACTTCTGCCTAAGTTGCAATGCATCAATCAGATTGCCCTAGAGATTCAGTCACATCGTGTGAACTTCTCTTTTGATCGAGAGTGTGGTGGCCAAGTTTAGCTGCTAAAAGCTACTGATTTCTCACTGTTGTTTAGCTGCATGTAAAGGTACACTGAGGATCTGGAGGGTCAATTTAATCTTGGAGTAACCTGTTCTTACCGATTGCTGTGTTTTTATAGCTATGTATTTATATCTCCACAGGGAACAGGGGAGAAAGTTACAGCCAACTCGTATTCAACTCACACTGAATGATTCCAAATGGGGCTCAGGGCTTGGAGGCAGTGTAATTTTGTGCCTTATCACAGCATACTTGGAATATGAAATACATTTACCTGAGCCCACAGACATCAAAGTGTAACTACTTTTTTTCAGTCTTTATTCAGACCTTCTGTCAGCCGATTGGAAATTGAGTTTTGCTAGCTGAGTGCTTAGGGAATGTTTCTCAGTTTTTCGCTTGGCAGCTGTGCCAAGGAACATGGGGAGGAGATTAAAACGTTTTTAAAAGCTGACCTGCAAAGAATTTGACTTAAATTAGTTTTGTCTTGCTTTCGTAAAGCAGGTTTTCTTAAAACATGAAGTTTTAAGAAAAAGAAAGGCATTAGGACTTTTCTTTCCCCTCTAGCCCAATCTGCTTTGTAGATCAGCTTGAGAATTAGTTGTTAGGAATACCAAACCTGATTTTCCCAACCTGGCTGGCAGATTACTGAGGATAGGAGGAACCTATAGTCAATGCAGCTATTTAAAACCCAAGATATGAGTCACCATGTAATATACTTTAGATTAACACATTATAACCCTCCGGCATTTTTGTGATCTCTCTAACAATTATGTCAGAATCCAGGGTCATATTTTCAAACCTATTTCAAAAAACTTTCTTTTACCAAATCATATAAACCCAGAAACTGTGAGTATCAAAAAATCAGGAAAGAGGACAATGTCAATTATCATACTGGTGACACCAAAATACTTAAAAATTCATCAGAATGGTGGAGTATTGGTTTGACTCTAACCACAGCACTCTTTCTTCAGAACAATCATTAAATGCTGGAAGTAGGTGTTTAGCTAAAAACTAGAATGTTTTCAACTTTCAAAAAGTAGTGTCTTTCCAAATGTTGAACTTTCAGTTCCTTGCTTCTTGTCATCTCATAATTTCCCCTATTCTTCAGGCTGCATACAGTTTTCCAAAACAAAGGAGACATCCACTCTGAAAAGTCAACTTTACCCAATGCTCTTGAACATCAAAAATCAGTCCGCCCACTGGCTTTGTCTTTTGCTATTTGTCATTCAGAGCACTTTGGGAATGACTAGAAAGTGGAAACATGGATACACAGGTGATGTCTGAGGCTTTGGTTAAACCCCCCTCTTAGGTAGACAGAAGTATTAGATTTCCATGCTGCATGAGGGATGGTACAGGAGAGAAAAAAAAGCACAGGGTGAAAAACTTAGTTGCTGTCTAACCTGCATTCCATTTTTGAATGCAAACTGGTTTTCCTCTTACTTTCTTAATGAATTTGTTAAAAAGTGTGTATATCTTCAGGGTATGCTGCCAAAACTAACGGAAGGTAGCCCTGAACTGTCAAGGGATGAATTTTGTGTCTGAGTCTGAATCTAGGCCAACTTTGGGGATATAGTAGATCTGATTAAAGACATTCAGTATTTCTGTATGACTGATGGTGGGATGGTGTTTGATCTTTAGATTCCTTTAGTACTCTGCAATTTTTATATAGAACACACGCCCAATAGGACTCATTATCCAGTCAACTTGTTTTCAAAGTGTTTGCACAAGTAAAATAAGCTTCAGTAAAATGTTGAGAGCATATTATCTGTGCAATATCTGTTACATGTGCAAACACATGTAACATGTGCTTTGTAGAGTTTGCACTTTCTGCTGAAATGTTTATGATAGATGAATCAGGTACTGTAAAGTCTATTCCCTACATTTCTAAAATGTGATTTAGTCTTTTTCTGTGCTCAGCTTTGGGTTTACCTGTGGTTCTGACTCATTCTTGTGACCTGAAGTGTGTCCTTTCTACAGTTTTGAACATGGCTAAGTACCCTGTTTATTGGTAAGGTTCTCTTCTGTTTAAATAATTTCAGGAGATCCTTGTGTTATTATTAGGTCTGTAGGTTCAGCTAACAGTGCAAGTTAATATCTCCCATAAAAAGGCAAGACTAATCAGGCAATCAAATCTGGTGTTATATGTGTACAAATATTTTAATCTTCACTGATAAAGCTTTCTAGACAAGAATCTCTAAATACAAAATTCTCCTGTAAAAACACTCTTACTATTCTTAACTTTCGTAATTATAGATAAACAAGGAGACACAAGGCAGTCAAGAAAGGCCTACCTTCACACTCTGTTGGTTTCTAACAGCCCGTGACCTTGGACTTAAGCTATAGCTGGTTTATTTTTGACCTGAGGACACAGATGCTTTCTGTAAAGTTAATGCTGAAAGAGGTTTGCCTCGTAATTTATCAAAGGATCAGTGAAATGTGAGTAGATGGAACAATAAGTGTGGTTTAAATATCAAAAATTTTAAGACAAGCTCAGTAAAATCAGAGTGTCTTGACAAAATGTTTTAGAATAACTTCAAATGTATAATTTGGTAATGCTGGAATCCTTGTGATTGAAATAATGCATATATGAGTTCATCAAAGAGAATGGCATATTTTGTAAAAATGCATAGATTAAGTGTTTTTAAGCAGTAAAGAGAGCATGTTATGGTACGGTTTAGAACAAAACTGTTTCCACCTGAGGAGACCTGTGTTATCTGTGATTTATCACTTTCTTGTTAGACTGGTTAAGCTGTTAACATTTCTGTCATTAGAACTCCATTTAGCCTCTCTCTATTTTTTATTTTTTTTTTAGTGCTAAAGCCTGTTAAACTTGCATCATATTGCATTTAAAATTTCCCATGTATTCGGTGTTTTCTACAGAAGTTTTGCTAAGACTGCTTATCAAAGAGAAATCCCATTTAGAAACATGGGTTGAGGCATTTTTCTTTATCAATAAGTATAGTTTTCTCACAGTTGAGGAGGCACTGTTACTCTGGAGATCCTACCTGAAGGGTGATAGCAAACTCCTCACTGCTTGCAACCTCAAGATACTCTCTTGAAAATAGAGTTACCTGACTAGCCTTGTTTCTCACGCTGCTGTATTACAGTATTCCTCTTAATATTTCCATTTCGCTTGGTTAGATATAGTCATCGTAGTGCTGGGGCCTTTCATGAAATTAATGCAGCTGAAGGATAAGCATCTGTCTGTAAGGAACAGAGGGTGCTCTGCACAGGTGTGCATCTTGTTCTCTGTCAACAAAAGCAGCTCAGGACGGTTTGTGATGCTGAACAACCAGTTAGCAGCGTCCCATTTCAGGGGCGGCAATAGCTTCCGATTCCCTCATTGTTTTCCTGCGGAGGCTGGGTTGTCAGACAAGCAGTAGCCTGGAGGGAGGATACAGCTCATTTGCTGCTTTTGCTGTGCCTGCTGATGTGTGTGTGTCAGAGAATTATCCCACACTGTTCCCTCGGGGTTTTTGGGGACAGCCTGTGAGGCTGCTTATCAAGCACATTTGGGCATGTGCTTGTTTGCAAGTTATATATTCACAAAAGGTAATTGTCTAGGAAACACGGGTGTTTTGCTTTCTCTTGCCTCTGGAATGGCACTGTGCCCACCTCTCAGAGCATACATGCATAGTAGTCACCATTCTTATAGTCTCAGACACTTTTAGCCACTGCGGAGTCCTCTGTAATGCTGTTAGTATCCATTCCCGGTTTTATTTAGGTATGAAAGTGATTGGAAGTACTTGCTTCTACTGAAAAGGAAAGGAAGGTTTTATTTACAATAAGGGAAGGCTAAAGTGCAGTGGGTTTTCTTTTCTTCCTTTCAGATTCCTGTCGTGTTTAATGCATCTTCCAGACTGTGTGTAATCTTGCAATGACTCTTATATGTACTTGATCATATCCCTCAAGTCAGCTGCCCCCACCAAAGTCGAACCTTTTGCAGCTCAGGAGCCCTTCTTCTGTTACTCCCAGAGAATATTTTTTTTTTGTGAGGTGCAGCTTCCTGTCTGACTTCTCACTGAGGGCTGGCAGGGTTTCTGCAGCTGGCAGCACAGCCTCCTTTGCAAAGGAAGGCCTTTAGCATCACAGCCTAGAGCCTACTTGTCATGTCTTCTTCCATCAGGTTTGCAGCAGCCCTTCTGGTTGGGCTCCAAAGTGATGATTATGCAAAACTGAGGGGCAGAAACCTCCGGTGCAGGGGTGTACCAGCTGCTGCAGCTGGTGGAGTGCTGGCCTGCCAAGGGCAGGTTGGTGTTGGTTGGTGGCATTTTCAGGTGCCTAGAGCGTGCATCAGGAATGTGATTTCCTCCACGTGTGCTGGACATACCTTCTTCATCTGTTCAGTTGAACAGGAGGGCTTCTGACTGGCAAACCTTTTTGAGGATTTTGAAAGCAGATTTTAAAAGATAAAAAGCGTTTGCTCAATGGTCAGCACTTAGAAACTGAAGAATATTGGGAGGCTTAGGGAATTGCTCCCTATAATCTTAACTTTATTCTTTTACGTTTTGTGATTGTACGCATATCTATATGGCACATGTTGGTTGATGACCTGTGGCCCCCTTAGGCTTATATGTTATGTCTATGGTGTTGCCAAGAGGTGACAGCAAAGCAGAGCACCACTGCTGTGAGTGTTGAGTGAATAAGGCCTTCAACAATAAATATAATACAATTATTTGCTTTTTTTTTTTCCTTACCTTCAAAAACCCCATTTTTCACAGCATCAGGAGTTAAGAACCAGGACATGCTCACATACAGTGAGGAAGTGATTAAAAGACTACTGCAAAACAGTAACTCGCAGTAGTGGAGAAATGGGGTGTGTGGCGAACATGCCATTCATCTGTTGGTAATGTCTGCAAGAATGAGATGCTGCTGTTAATGGATGGACACAGGTCATACCTGTGAAAACGCCACCCCGGCCATGTGGGCTGCAAAACCAGAGCAGGTAGGGACAGCAAAGGTATAGGTGTTTTGTGCACTCCCGCCCCAATAGAGATGGCTCCTGCTTTTGGGGTTGGCAACAGACCTCTCCATGTCTGTGGGAGATGACAGGTTGCCCTGAGGCAGAATTAGGCTTTTCTGAATTCCCCACGCAGCCGCTACGTTCAAATACCCACGTTTTGTAAGACTGACTTGACTTAACTGGCCCCACAGTTTCCATGCTGTGCCACAGATTTCAAAGCCAAAGGCATTTTTTCAAGCCTATGCTGCTTGATGACGACCTTCACTCTTTGAGCTCATCGCTTTCACCGGGGATGACAAACATGGTGCCTCACCTCTCACCTGCCGTCCTGCTTCGCCCACAGCCCCTCTTCCTGCCGGGGCAGAGGACCCGCCTGTTTGTTTGTTTGTTGGTTTGTTTGTTTTTAAAGTTGCAATTGCAGAGAAAAAAAGCTGCCAAGTGCCACGTCGGAGGCAGATGCGGGTTTTAGGAGAGGTACGTGTGCCACCTAGAGGAAGCGCGGCCGCTTGAGGGGAGATGGACTGGACGGGACACGCGGCGGGTTTGGAGCAAACTGAAATGAACGTGGGGGACCGGCGGAAAAAACCCAGCACCCGGCAATGATTGAACTCCCTTAGGAAACCTCAGCAAATGGTGGGCTGTACCTCTGTGTTCGCAAAGCTTTTTCATGTCCCTGGAAAAGACGCTAAGAATTCTGTACTTTTTTCTATTCCAGTAAAAGAGAGAATGCCTTTGTTTGCATATTTTAGTATTCCTGGCATTCATTAGTGCTGTCTAGTTCCTAAGATGCAGAAAGAAACGGCTCCGACCCAGCAAAAACAGATTTTACCCTCCCTTCTTGCCAGAACCTTCACAGAACCCTTGTTTTGTGAATCTTGTACAGTCTGAAGCTTCTGGCATGTATCAGCTTTGGATATGCAGACAGGAAGTTCAGGAGATCTCCCGCTCAGAATGAGGCCACACAGAGAGGAGCAGATGGAAAATCAAGTATATCACTGTGAGGAATAGAAAATGTAAGATAGTGGAAGAGAGGAGAAAGCAGAATGAGAAGGAAAGAATGGGAATTACCAATAGAAAACAGCAAAGACTAGAAAAATGGCAGTGAAAGCAAAGAAATGCATGGGGCAAGTATGGTTGCCTTTTATTCCTGCAACATCATTGGTCCCTGGTAGAACAGCTTTCCCTAGAGAAGGCAGCTGTGATGGATGTTGTTCATCTAGTTCCCTGCAGTACACCTTACTTTATTAAGATCCTGGATTAGGATCACGGGCATCCAGATGATCTGCTTTTACATAAATCCTGCCTTAAATACTAGGACCTTGCTCACAAAGAACTGATCCCCTGAATGGAAGTGATTTCAGTGAACACTTCAACTTGTTCTCTCAAATTACTGTTTGCAGTGTTCATCCCTTTGTGAAGCTGGGAATGCAGGGACACCTGCTGAAGTCATTTAATTCAAAGTAGTGGTTGGTTGCGAGAGTGTTAGCAGCCTGAAAGCAAAAGGCAGAGTCTCATAATCTCATTCCGTGTACCCCAGATATTGCCATGCGGAAGAAAATCTGTGTCCTGAATTTGGATTCTTTCCTTTCTGTTCACTGTAGTTCCATTCACTGAGAATTTGGGGGATGACTATTTTGCATAAATATAGAGCCTTACGTGTGACTGACCCCGTTCCAGAAACACTTGTTCAGGTAGGACCTATGCCAGCAAGGAGGTCACTCTGGGTGAAGTTATGTGCACAAAGTTTCTTGTGGGTAGGACACCCTTAAATTCTGCAGGCTTGACTCTCCAGGCACTGCTGGAGCTGTGAAGCAGCGTTTCGGTGTGGCGGTCATTGCGTGACAAGGTCAGCTCCCTGCTCTCAGCTCACGTGTTTTAGTGAACTGACCTTGTTAAAGTGAAGTGTCCCATCCCTGCGTCATAGTTTAAAGCTGAAGGAGCAGAGGGGAAGTCAGGTCTTGTTAATTCGAAGTCTGCTGAGCACTGGCTCCTTGGTGACATGTACAAGCTGAAACACCCTGAAATTGCTGCTGCAAAATGTACAGACACACCGTAGAGTAAGGCCAGCTTGTCATCTTTGATAACTTTCCCCTGAATTCAGTGTAGTAAAACACGCTGAAACCTCATTGGAAGATTTCTAAGTAGAAGCTATCGTGACTCAATGGCTTTGAAGAACAGAAAAATTTCCCCAAAGATTGTTATCATACTGCTTAGAAAGCATTTTGGAGTAATATTTAATAAGCGGTACACTCTGTAACATCTATAACATCTGGCTGTTTGACACCTTGAGGGTCTCCAAGTGTGTACTACAAATCACAAACCAATGAACAACAACCAATGTGAAGTACTTTGTCCTGTAGGTATTTCACTTGTTCACTGGTAGAACTTGAGAAAGGTGCAGAAAAAGAAGAGCAAGCTCAGGTCACAACTTGTGACTGTCTCCTACTTCATGATACAGTGTAATGTGATCTAAATGGTGTAAACATGATGAAGCTTCCCCGCCTTCCTCACCTGTATGAGGATCAGGCGGCCTCACCCCCTCTCATTTACTCTGCCCTACTTAATGAGGTTATTGTTCGCTGAGGTTGGCCAGTTCTATGGCTCATCCCCCGTGCAGCAGCAAAAGGATTTACAGCTGGGACATTGCACAGCAGCAAGGAGCAATACTGGGCAGTGGTTCTTGCAAAAACAGGTACCTCATGGCATTTAGGACATCTTTGTGCAACACCATGTGGCATACACAGACACACACTATCTTTGAGCTACCTGGCTTGATCATTGAAGTCAGAGTGAAAGTGCTTTTAATTGCTCAGTATTGAGCAATTAAATATGCTCCTGCAAATTCATCATTTCCCACACCCCTATTAGGTAAAAAACATCTAAAGCAAGTCTGAGAGCATGTACACACTAGTGGTGCCTGCCTGTTGCAACATAGAGTCTGCTGGTTTTCTGGTGTGATGAAACTCATTAGCTCTTGTGTTGTGTGTAGAGGAGTGGTAATGTTCAGCTTCCCACTCCAGAGGAGAAGAAAAATAAAGTCTTCCCAGTATGACAGCTGATAAATTAACTTCTTAGAACTGTACAAAGGATAAATTGACTTCTTAGAATATGAGGGGTGAAGTCTTGAGTAAAGGACTCAGAAGCGGATGAAGGGGTGGCTGCAACTTTGTATTTGTTACCAGAACCTTTGTGCTGGATGGCATTGTTGCGGGAGCTGTCTCTGGATCAGGTTTAATATTAAAAATGAGGTGTGGGGTGAGTCCCTTTCTCTTTTTAACAGACAGGAAGTTTTCCACCCTGGGAAATGGGGTTCTTGTAACCCATCAGGGATTCTGCATCAGCAGGCAGAATTTTAATTTAAATCACTTTGATTCTAGATCTTCCTGGAGAGGAGACAGTTTAGATACTGGTCAGTGCAATTCATTATTTCCAAGCAGAGTCCCAGGGGCATCATGGAATTTTGCAGCCTGGAGGCAGTGCTCACTAGGAGCTGAGGCTGGAGTTCATTTTTGTTGTGATTTGCAGTAAAAAGAGAAATACAGCTCAGCAGAGAGGTAAATTACATTACGTTAGTTTTTAAGTCTAAGAAATGCTTTCTGTTTGTATCATGTTAGGTTCCAGCAAGCCAGTCTTGTTTCTGCGAGCAAGATATGTGGGACACTGTATGACTGTAAAAAATGCAATACCATGCAGGAAATATTTTTTTGCAAGATCAGTGCCATAATTACCTATAGCTCTGTGTGCAGCTCTAAGGCAAAGTCTTATTAGTTGAATATGTATTAAAGACAAAGGTTTCCAAGGGCATGTCACAACTCCCATTTAGAATACACAACAATTGATCTTAAAAAAAAAAATAGAACTGCACAAGGAAACACCATAAAGAAACCAATGCTATAAAGCAGTTTCATCAATATATAGATATTGTTACTTGACTTTCGCTTCTGGGAAAGAACCTATAACATATCATAATAAATAAGATTAAATATGAAAACATGTGCTATGGACAAAAATGTTTACTTATCCATGGTTGGTCATGTTTAGCAACACGAGGTGGTTTAAAAATGATTAAGCATTTAAGAAAAAAAAAAAAGCATTGTGTAAACTTAAGACTGTATACAGTGTGATTGTAAGCTGTGACTAAAGGTGAAACATTTTTAAAATGCCTCTGATAATGAAAAAATTTATTGAAAATATGTCTTAGATGACTTGAACAAAATCCTCATTGTGTGTGCACAAAATGGTTTTATTCAGCAGTCATTCTTGGATTTAGCCCTTAGTAGGGCTCAGATGCAGAAAGAGCAAAGGATTTGACAGCAGAAGAGCTGGAATCCATAACAAACCCCTGTTTAATTTAGGGCAATAACACTGATGTGATTTGGAATGGGAGAGTGGAATTTGATTATTTTTTCCTGAGTGCCTGGAATTGCCACCACATGTGCTGATATTCTCACAGAAAAAGTCTTCAGTGTGCAAGATATTGTGTACACCACAAAACTGTGTACACCAAGTTTTGTGTACACCACAAAACTGCATGGCAGGTTCCACCTCAAGGTTTGAGAGTTTCCTTTTGTCAAGTGATCACAAAGCGCAGGGTGTTGTCTTCTCTCTTTGTATCAGCAATTATATCCTACTGTGTTTCCTCATTCTTTGCTGACTTGTGCATGCTCATGGCTCCTTTAAAATCAGGCCTTGTGAGCACTCAGAAGAGTGCCCAAATACACCAGGTGCTTTTGAAAAATTGCACATGCAAATTTGCCTTCTGATATCCCAGCATGAAAATCTCTCCCACTTTTGCTCATTCAGGCTCTGTGAAACACTCCAAAGCAAAGAGCTTAAAATTTGTCACGATGAGTGACAAATGGCAAACAAGAAAGAAGGTGCTTTTTGCATGCTTGCTTTGAAAGTGATCCATTCACTTAAAGGAAAGTACATGTTTCTGAGCAATGTATTAAAGACCTTTTCCTTTTTTTCAAGCTTTCTTCTCACACAGTCTAAAACTGTGTGATTTCCTCTCTATGATGATTTCTTATCTTTCTTCTTTTTGCTGTTATTTTTTCATTTTGTGGGGCACTTGGTTCTTCAGCTGGAAGGAGAGAAATTTCAAAAACTAGAAACTAAATTACAGATCAAATTAGCCCTAAAAATAGCCAAGAATAACAAGTTTTGGCTCTTCTCTCCAGAGAAACAACTTTATTAGCGACTTTAAAAGTCTTCTAGTCCAACTTTAACGGCCTTTTTTTGCACATTTTAGATACAGCAGAAGCACAGTCAGGATCTTTAGAACCTGCATCACTCAGTGGGCAGGTTACAACATGATTTAGGCCAAACCCACTTTCTTGTTTCTTCAGATTGCTTCACTGGAGATGAGTGCTACTACTTGCACTTCTGTCTTCCTTACTGGCTCATGTACCCTTATCAGAGAGATGGGAACTAGTACCTCTCTTATAAATGTTGGTAGCTGGGAGTGCAACTACAGCTGAGTAAATACTGTGACAGTATTGTTCTGAATGGTTCATTTTGATGTATGTAGATGAAAAATTACTTATGGTGGTGAGCAAAAAACAAAGCAAGCAAGGCTGTGCTCATGAGCAAAGTAGAAGTGGCTGTGTCACCACAGAAAACCGCAGAGATCATGAGTTGCTGTAAACTGTGGTGAAAGATAACACAGACCTAAGCTAATGGACCCTAGCTATGGATCCAGCCTAATGTTTCCCACCTACAGATTTTACCAATCACCTCTAGTGCATGAAGTCTGGGATGATACAGAGCCTACATTTCCATTTGTGTGTTTGCTTTGCCTGTTTTTAAAGTGCCATAGACATACTTCTATGTGTCTGAAAAGGCAGCTTGAATAAAACAAGAAGAAATCTTCAAAAAGACTGTAGGGGCTTAGCACATTATTACTTGTGGGTCATTCTACTTGATTTTGTCCTAAAAAGAGATAGCAATTGGATAATAATGCAATGAAGTCCACCAGTTGCTGATTGAAATCCAAGTCTTGAAGACTACTCATTAGTCTTCTGCAATCTGGTGAAAACCGCTATTCCTTTGTGTCCACACAGAATAGCATCTGTGTTATTCCTTCAGCAATAACACATCTTGACACAGTTCCACTGTTCCAGTTTCTGTGCTTCCCACCATATGGATCTCATTTGGAAAAGACCACAGTAAGATGGCATGGCCAAAATGAGATTCTGGAGATCCTTGCTTAGTTACTGTTTAGCCTTAGGACCTCGACGCACAAATTTGTGTTTCCAAATCTCTTTAGGTACATTACCAGAACGATCTCTATCTTAGAATACACCATAAAGCCACATGTGTCAGCCATGCCTGATCCTGCTGCAGTAAGCTGGACCTTTCTACGTGCTGTTTGAATGCAGTAGATATTACTACAACATTGTTATTCAAGTAGGAATTTCACAGAAAAGCACTTGCATGATGTGTTGTGAGTTGGAGACCTTCTCTTCATTAACCTGAACTTGAACCCCTCATTCCTTTCTTAAAGGGGTTTGGCCACAGCTCCTCTTTTCCAGTGGGTATATGACCACTGGACAATGGCATGTTACTCTCTCTCAGCCCTGAGGTTCAATGACAGTGGAGCCAATACCTCTGGAACTGAAAGGAAAGGTGCCATCAGGAAATGAGACGGGGCTTAGATTTCTGTCTTTGCAAAGTGGAGCAGCTTCAGTGTGAGAGATGGAAATGTTTCTGGCTCTTTCACTTCTAACTCTGCCTCCGACTTGTTGGGGGGGGGGGAAAGCGGAAATTCTTTAATGTGTTTAAGGATCTTTATGCGGTTATGATTTGTAAGCTGAAACAAGACATTTGACAAGAAGACAACACTGATGTCCTTATAAGAGGGCTATGAGCAGCATGAGGATCAGCAGGGGGCAGCTTAGGTTGAAATAGCTTCTCAGATATCCCTGAAGCCTAAACAATCCTCTTTCAGAAAAGAAAATGTAACACAAGTTAGGAGAAGAGAAAGGAACATAAAATCAACAAAGTTAAAATTGAAATGGGCATTAGTAGTAATTCTGAAGAACAAATGCTTAAAATTACAAGAACCAATAATAAGGTTTTCTGGTACAACAGAAAGAGAGAGACTGAAAGAGAATTGGAGACTTTTTTTGCAGTTTTTTAAAAGATAGAGAAGTCATGATACTGTAGATTCTTCATTTCATTTTGCAACTTTTTTTCCTGGGTAATATTGTTGGAAGATACTCCACGCTCAGTATCTTCAAGCAATAGAGATATTGTGATCAATAGTTCCTATGAAATAAATAAACACTACAAATTGAACTCTACATGCCAGGTAAGAAGACAAAAAGGATAACCAAGAGGTGGGGTTGAGTTCTAATTTGGCTCTTCTTTGTTCTGTAGCATTGAAAAAATGGCTAAATTTGAATTTATTTTGTTAGTTGCATATGTTTATCTTCATTTCAGAGAAGCTCTTGGAAGGATTAACAGGGAATTTATAAGTATCTTTGTTCTCTCTTTCTCTCTGTTGAAAGACATGATTCTGGGAAAAGATGAAGGGGTCTTATTTCAAGACATTTTTTTCTGTAGATTTCCATTGACCATAAGGAAATCACAACCTTCCCTAATTTTCTGGCCCATTGGAAAGTCTCCAAATACTGCTGGAGAAGTAACCAAATCATTAGCAGGTTCTGTCCAGATTCCTGCACTTCACTGATTTATTAGTACTCTGCCTTGTTTCATACCACAACTTGGTCGTTACACTGGACCATCGTTCTTCCTGCAATTCCTTGTGAAAGGGTTACAAAGTTCTTACTATAAAACATGAAATAGTCTGCTAGGTTACAGGAATCCAGGTGTTTCTGTCAGAAGATTTGGGCATGTTTATGACAAACTGATCTGCTGAGATCAGATGCTCTTACGATGACGGGGTGCTCAGGGGTGAACACATCACCACCTTTCCTGTAAACAGCAACATCATTGCTTGCACTTGCGTGGTTTTATTTCAGTGCTCATAAGTGTACCAGTTAGGCTTGGCAGTGGTGGCATGCTGAGTGGAGTTGAAAGGGCTAATTCCATTGTTACAGTCAGGACAAACACAGATTAGGAGTGTGTGTTCTCAATCCTTTTTTCCTGGAGCTTTTCCAGTGCTGTAGTCATGAAAGGACTTTAAATTTTGGGTGTTACAAGCTCTTGTTATCCAAGATGATCAATATAGAGAGTTTCTATTCTGCTGTTCTCCTGTCAGAGAAGGGGTTGTGCAGATGAGCGATGCTCTGGCGTTGATTAACAGGCAAACCTGGAAAGTCAGAATGTGTTTTCAGTGCTTCACACATGTCCTGCAGCAAACACAAAAGAAAGGGAGAGAGGTGATGCTACTACTGGAGAGGTTCAGCAACTGAATACACCTAAGCAGAAGGTATCCCTTACTGGTATGTACCAGGGTGAAGAGCAAATCTTCCTTTTCCTCTTCAGCTGCCATATAAATATACCTGTCACCACGTTTTATCTCCGAAGAACTTCACACTACTGTGCATCCACTTCTCCTACTTAGCTGGTGTCCCAGCTTCATTCTGATCTGTCATCATACCTGAAAAAATTAGTATGTCACGTGATGAGCATTCCCCTTAGCAAACATAGTTGAGATCATGTGTTGAGGCATAGCCATATAAACCTGAGATGGATTAGGGTTTTGTGGAGTCCTAGAATCATAGAATGTTTTGGGTTGGAAGGGACCTTTAAGATTATCTAGTCTAACAACCCCCATCACTGGCAAGGACACCTTCCACTAAGCCAGGTTGCTCAAAACCCCATCCAACCTGGACTTGAACTCTTTCAGAGAGGAAGGATCTACAACTTGGGAAACCTGTTCCAGCACCTCAACCCCTCATTGTAAAGACTTTCCTCCCAATATCTAATCTAAATCTACTCTCTTTCAGTTTAAAGCCCTTGCCCCTTGTTCACTACATGCTACTGTAAAACGTCCCTACCCATCTTTCTTGTAGGCCCTTTAGTTACTGGAAGTTGTTATAAGGTCTCCCAGGAGTCTTCTCCTCTCCAGACTGAACAAGACCAATCCTTTTAGCCTTTCCTCATAGGGGAGGTTCTGCATCCCACTAATCAACTTGGTGGCCTCCTCTGGACTTGCTCCATCAGGTCAATAGTTTTCTTATTTCAGGGGTCCAAGAGCTGAAGATCTGTCTGGTTCTCATGTCTGGTCTCATGTCTGATTCCCTTACTTACACTCATCTAATAATCTGATGAAGTGTTGAGTTGGACTAACAGATGCAGAACTTGAAACAGTGCTACAAGTTACAAAGGAATAGGCCCAAGTGCAAAAAGTTTTGGTTTACATTTTGGGAGGGAAATGGTGACAAATGCATTTTATATGTATTCAAGACAGAAGGTCTTTCCTCTATCAGGGTGTTATTTGCGATGTTAGATAACTTCAGTTTCGGGTTTCACACATACTAATGAAGTCATAATTTGCCTCAGGGCAAAATGACTAAGATGTACATCTGAAAAAAATTAGAAGCTGATACAAGACTGATACTAAAATAGAATAAACAAGATATATGAGCAGGCCAACCATTTAAATGAAAATATATCTAAATTGTGAAAGCCAGCATTACTGTTTTTAGAGTTATGTAGGGGAAATTTCTGTAAATCATTTCCTGTTGTGAATCTGATGGGCTGTTGAACAGTGTCTTTGTACTGCACTTCTCTTTCTGCTGCTATGCTAAGCTCATTTATATGAACTGTGTTCGTGGACACCTCTGTAAGGGAGAGAAGAATATCCCTACCTTCAAAAGCAACTGAATATGCTCAAGGAGATATGGCTCCAGACACTGAGAGATGCCCTGATACCTGCCTAGACCCAGAGAAAACAGCAGGGACCTTGCTGTAGAGATGCTGAAGGGCACAGGATATAACCAAGGAAGTCCTAAAGGGTGGTTCTTCTGGTGAGCTTATTGTAAGAAAAATGTCTCTGTGAGTTCATCTCAAAGCCTGAAATCCTATCAGAGAAAGGGCATCTGAGACTGGTAAGCCTGCATTCTTTCAGATAAAGTTCTTCCCATGTTTACAAAAGAAAATTCAGTTGTTTCACAGAAGAAAGCCTAGTCATCACCAGCCATTGCTAGACCAGTGATGTTAGGGTAGTGTTGAGTCATTAGTGGATCTCAGAGCCACATAAACCCCTGATGAAACCTTCACAGAGCCAAGTGCTGGACAGAGGTGATTCCCAAAAGCCAGCAAGCTGGTGAGGCATCCCTAGGAAATATCTGGAGAGGTGGAGGTTTCAAAAGGTGGCAACCAGCTAGAAATGTGCATCTATTCAAAGTTCACAGACACGGATTTTTCCTGCAGTTAGAGAAAGAAGCAGAGTTGGGGGATCCTTTATTGGCTGTCTCTCTTCCTTCTCTGTCCAAATTCTTACCAGAAGTGTGAAAGACCACAGTTTATCTCTTTTCCTTCCTTCATCTGGTTTTGACTGAATCTTGAAAGAGGTATTTGTAAGTATAAATCCTAAGTATATCCTTCTGAATGTTCTCTGTTCTGTCCAAGATGTGGCGAATATGGAGAACATCCCAACCAGTATCTGTGCTCTTATTCCTTCTTCTAATACTGTGACATATTTTGCTCCTATAGGGAAGGGTGAAAACTGGAAAACATTGGTTAGCATCTCTATTTTTCTCCTCTCTTAATGCTGCCATGAAATTAACATTTCAGTAATAAACACTGACTAGCATTTTTATTTAGGCTGTGTTTTTTTTTCTGGTATGAACACCAACAGTTTACATGTCTCCTATATCACTGGCTTGACTATAAAAATATAACTTCCTCCTTTCTAAATGCCACAGTAATCTCTGTCATAAAACTGTGGGAGAGAATTCTTGAAATGTTTCTGAATACAATGAAATTAAATGTGTCTGCCACAAGAGTTAACTTTCTTCCTCTCTGTGCATATGTTATTTCTGAGTCTCCTGAGAAATTCCAGAAGTCTGGGTTCATTTTAGCTAAACTGAATTTTGTGTGCCCTGTTTTCGAAATGTCAGGGTGAAAGCTTTGCTGACAATGAAGTATCAGAAAGGAGGAAATGCACCTGCTAATGTTTTCCATAAAATATCCTTCCTTAAATGACTTGAGTAAAGTTGCAGAGTTTAATAGCAGCAGAAGCAAGAACTCACGGATATTGTAAACCTTCAGTGCTGGCCTGTGCTGCCTGATGAGAGGACTCCTCTGAGAATAAACCAGGAGTTAGCCTTTTCATTTTTCTTTATTCTGTAAGAACAACAGGTGAAACATTTCTGACTTGTTTACTTTCTGGGTATGTTTAACACTGAATCAGTTTGCATTTTTGTTTCATTTCCAGGAGCTGAGAAGCTTCTGGTAATCTCTGTAAAACTAGATTTTTGCCAGCTAAAAAATACATTTAAAACTGCATGGCAGGTGTATGTACCTGCCATTTGCATAGCAAAATGTGTAAAATGAAGCTGCAGAGGTGCACTGAGTTAAATTGATTTGCTCTGTAAAATGCTGGAGAATTGATAGCATATTTCAGTCATCCACATCTCAGTGCAAAGACAGCAGCCAAATGACATTCTCTTTTACAATGCATTTTCTCTCTCTGACTTATACCCCACACATAAGACCACCAATGTGGGACAAACCTGCAGCAGCATTATTCCTTCCTCATAAAGTAGGTGTTCTTTCCGAGCTCAGAACATTATAATGTCCACGCTGCTCTTGGCAGACACCCCTAAAAAACAAAAAGTCATTGCTTATCACCTGAACCACTTCACCATCCATCAGGCTGTTAGTCCTGCTGACACGTTTGCCAAACAGGGGTTGCGTGTGCCCAGTCTCCCAGGCAGGAGGTCAGTCCTGGGAGAAGTTGTGGTTTTAAACTGCCTTGTTTAAGGAGCTGTGTAACCACAGACATCATTTGGAGTAACTGCTTGGGCACAAGCACAAGGAGTTATGTGTTGGAAGGGAGGACATGAGACACAGAGGCTGGAAGCCATGGTAGGAGCATACGCAGTGAGGGCAGAGAAGCTACTGTCTCTATCCATCATATACTCCATTTATACAGGCACACTAATCAGACCCACGTCTCTTCCAGTTTTGAAAAGCCGTTAAAACTCCCACCTGTCTATTTCTTGGGGTTGTAAAATAAAAGGCTGTCCTCACCTCCTGTCCCCACAAGTCAAATGTGACTGTGCTATGGGCTGCTATCTGTCTTTTTCAAATCCCCTAGAACACATAATTTTACCTGAGAGTAGAAGAATTAGAGCATTCCTGATTCTAGTCCCTCCTTTGCACTGCTTCTGAAGATTTGTTTAATCTTTTTTCTTCTGCCCTTGTTGAGAGGGTACTAGTGTGCTTACCTTCTTCCTGGCAGACGTGAGTTGGAGCATGTGCTTGAAAGACTGCAGAGTGCTGACTCAAAGCTCGTGGCCATACCACTTCATGTCACTGTTGATATTACCCGTGTAGAGAGGTGGAAAAATCACACTGGAGTACTGTGCTGGTATACAGACATGGCTATTAATAGGGTAAAAAAATGAATCCTTTAAAATAGGGATGATCTCCAAGGAAGACTGCATGACCTAACTGGTCTCCCTCTGTGGAAAAACGCAGAGACTAGCAGAAGTAATTCCCCAAAAGTAACAGCTCTCTCTGGGCTTGAGACACTGGGTTATTTGTGTAACCAGACAAGCCTAAGGGTGGCAGCACATGGAGCAGGGAAGTGGATTTGGCTGTGTAAGCTGTGTCCCCCTGAGAGAGCTAAAATGGATCCAGAGGAATATATATTCTGTTCAGTGTTTTGCTGCAAATGTGTAAAGGTTGCTATCCTGTTTTCTCCTTCGGTCAGTACAACCTACTTTGGGTCTCAAAAAAAAGCTTCGCATTTGGGTCTTTACAGTCATCTTGACTTCTCAATTTTGACTAAACTGGGGTTTTCCACATAATTCCCTGAATAAGGGTACCAATGGTATTTACTTGCTTGACAAACGCTACTTCTTTTGGCAAATTTTGCTATTTCTCCCAAGCTCAGAAAATTCATGAATGTGAGGCTTAGGAGACAGAAGGAGAGATGGACACAGTGCGTAACAGTATCTGTAACTGTCCTGTTTACATGGAACATACTGGAAGCTGTTTCTGAACAAGTTTCAGTAATCTACTAAGAGATTCTGTGCCACAGAATTTGGGTCTGCAAGTAGACTGCATTAGAAACCTTATGAGGATACTAATCAAACACAGTCTGTTCTTATAATTCTGTTTGTTGTGCATCTATTCCTAGAAAATGAGTTTCAGAGTTTGGAGTTCATTCTCTGCCAACCAGACTGCAGTCATCCATTGTATGGATGATGTTATTTTCCTCAGTGCTAGAGGGGCGTGTGGAGTAGCCCTTCTCCTTGTGGTGTTGAGGGGCTGTCTATCCAGTGTGAACTAGCAGCTGTAAGTTGAAATGAACATGCATGAGTTATTTGGTAATGCCAACAGAATTATTTGTCTGGTATCAGGGGAGAACGATGCCTATTGCACCTTAACTCTGTGTCATCCTTTTTGGTCTTGGTCTCATCATTAGATTTTGCAAAAGTTTGGTCAAAAAGTGCGTAAGCAGAGGTCCTCCAGTGTTCTTTGTTTGCACATGAATACCAGGTCAGTTCTTTTTTGTAAAATGATCCAGTAGAAGTAGGCTTTTACAAAGCATGTGAAACTGTAATTTAGTTTTTTAAGGTTTGGCACAACTGAACTTGTGACAGGAAACCTCAAGCACTGTATTACTAAGCAATAAATAGCAAGTGACTTCCAGTAATTCCTGGAACTCATACACAGTATTACCACATAACATTTCTCAGTACTTTTGTGAAGGTATTTTCATCTGCCTGGCCTAAATTCTTCGTACTGGTTACATCTGAAAAACAAAGTATTTACTAGAAGCAAGTTTGAACACAAAGGAAATGGAATAGAAGGAGCCCAAACTTCAAGAAATTGAACGTTTCTATGCAAAATGTGAAGTGGCTGCAATCTGACACAACTTGTGGAGATGAGTGACTGAGATGAGCCTTGGAGCACTCACAGGTCACAGCTATTATTTCTAGTTGGTAGCATGAAAAACTAGAAGATATTTGCCTGCCCACGGCCACAGCTAGATGCATGTAACACACCCAGGATTATGAGAACTCCTGGCTCTTTTCTATCTGATAACCAGGGACAGCATCTCTCCTAGCTTGCTATGAGATGTACCTCACACTTCATGGAAAGAGAAGGAAAATAATGCATCAGCCTAAGAGAATAAGACCTTGACTGCGTAAAATTGATTCTTTGAGAGGTTTCTGTGAAGTAGTAAGGGCATGGCTTAAAGGCAGATCTTTCTCTTCAGTGAAAAGGAATTCACTTATGTCACATTTGTTGGAGAAATTCCTCCTCCTTCTGAAATGGACTTCTCTGGTACCTGTCTCTCCTTGGCATGAGGTACTGGTCTTTTTTGTTAGATCTGGTGGTTGGAAATGCAAATCACCAGAAATTTCTAACTGTGTCCAAAGACCTTGAGGGCGAAACGTTTAACCTCTGTGGTTAGGTGGACACTGTGTAAAAAAACCACACACACACACGTGCGCACCGGTCTCATGAGTCATACCAGGCAAAAAGAAGTTTCAGGCTTTGGAGAATTCTAGATTTTTTTTAGTCAAACCTGGATTTTCTGAAAGGGACAGGCTCCCATGGGGGAGCCCGGGGACATCCTAAGGCAAACTTAGGGCTTCTGGCAAGGCAAGAGATCTAACTTGCAGTATTTTAAATGAACTGAAGCTTCAAGGAGTTGCCTTTTACTGATGGAGAGGGACTTTCTTCTCTTTGTTATTATTTATACTAAGCTGGTAATTTTCAAGGGGTATTGCCTTGTAAATTTATTTATTTAAAATTTAATATTGAAAGATGTGTGTTCAATACTAAAGCAGCAAAGGAGACTTCATTGAATTTCTACAGTTTTGGCAGGTCAGTAGGGGAAAAATACTTCTATCTGGAATAAAAATGGCCATACATATATGTATGAATAATATAAGCACCATGGGATAGCACAAAGCTATTTTATACCTTTGGCATTGGCAATACTGAGACATATGGTGAGGAAGGACTAGTCCAAGGGCATAAAGGAGTGCTGGGACACAGCTGGAAATGGTACCCAGATGCCCTGAGTCTCAGACCGCAACCTACAGACAACAGTCTTGCCAGCTTCTATGGAGGGGGTCAAAAAACTGCCTCCGTAGAAGCTGGCAAGACTGTTTTATACTGGCTTTTGAATCACAGAATCATAGAATCAATTGGGTTGGAAAAGTCCCCAGATCATCAAGTCCTGGATCCAGCACCCCCATGGTTACCAGACCATGGTTCTGATGCCCCATGCAGTCTCATCTTAAAAACCTCCAGGGACGGTGAATCCGCCATCTCCCTGGGCAGGCAATTCACATGTCTGATTAACCTCCCTGTAAAGAATTTCTTCCTAATATCCAACCTAAACCTCCCCTGGCAGAGCTTAAGCCCATGCCCTCTTGTCCTACTG
>VXAY01005032.1:315804-383932 GCA_013399855.1 Oxyruncus cristatus | reverse complement strand
TGCCATTTTCAGGATGCTTGTCCTCACCTGTTACCTGCAGGGGTTCTCACATTGTTTTGGGTGAAATCCTTACTCCAATGAGATAGCTGGTAATTCTGGCATTTTTTTAATGAGGTCAGAAATCAGTCACCTACATTTAGGTATTAAAAAAATTTGAAGTTGAAATCCTTGAATTTGAGTGCCATTGTTTCATGTTTGCTGATAGGAAATTCAGTTTAGAGGGTATAAACGATTATGATTTTGAAACTAAATATTGCTTTTTTGTATTTGAATTTTTGAGATCTTTTTATTAAGTATGTCTGAAACACATATATTTATGTGAACCAGTGGGTTCCTTTTTAAGTTTTCAAACAAGAAAAAAGGGTAACTCTTGAGACTCCTGACAACAAACTCCCTTCCTACAGCATTTTTTCCAGGGCTGTCAGTTGTCCAATCAGCAGGTGCAATCAGCAGAGGCGACCAGAACCGCAGTGTCTCCTCTGCTATAGACCCTGCCCTAACTTACTTCATAGTCTTGGCAACCAGTCTAACACCCTTGGATATGCCATTACCTGGTGTAACTTTTCGTGGTGCCATGGGGGCCACCAGCACTGGCAGCGAGGCTCAGGCTCACTGTGCCTCGGTTCACTCTCGTGATGAAGTGAGCAGAACTGGCTGTGCTTGCCAGGTGCATTCCACTGGGTAAATAACGAGCAGATTATCAGACTCTCTGGGCTTCTCCAATTGGGAAAAAATCCAATCACCCACCAACAAAAAGAAGCTGCAGGAATGGATAGGACTGCTGTTATCTTCAGAAGCCTTCACAGCGGTGGCAGGTGAATTATTTGGAAAGTGAACTATGGTAAACACTGGTTACTCTTAATTCGTCATTAAAATACTTTCTTACAGATCTAAGTTTGTCTGAGAAGTTGTTTTGAAGTCATGGTAGTTGATACACGTACTCATGTGATGTTTAACTTGCAGTATTTTATTTGCTCAAGGTTTCGAAAGTATTATAAGTCCAAATGTGTGTTGTAGGAGAGAAAAAGTCAAACAATATCTGAATTCCAGTCAGGCTCCAGGAAGACACAAGACTCTTGCTTATCTATTAAAAAGTAAATGTTTTCTGCTATATTTTGTTTGCTACCAGTAGCTTCCAGCTACTCTTCTACTGTGTAATCCAAATTATATTTATCCCCTTAAGAAGTTATCAAGTCTCTAAAAATCAGTATTATTCACAGAAGCCTAATCCTACATAATGAGATAACTTCTGTAAAAGTGCTCGTTGGAGCTTAGATGTTTTTTGTTGTTAAATAATTAGGTTTTCCCAACATGGATGTATAGATTTTTTTTTTTTTTTTTGCTAAGCTGCAAAGGGCATTTCTTTACTAGCTTTAAGGAAGAGCTGCCATGCAAATGATAGCAAAAACCTGGCAGAGTAAGTCCCCTTTGATAGCTTTCATGGCTGCTTACATGCTTTTTCACCCATACTGCAGCAAACTGGAAGGCAGAAGGAGGACTAGTCTGAGATGAGAGGGGCGCAAATAGCAACAAAGCCACTGGGGAGCACAAACTGTCCCCAGCTTGCAGAGAACTGGGGTGCTGCTGCCGTGGGAAGGGCAGGGTGGACAAGGATGGGGGTCCTGAAGGTGTCCTGGGAGAAGGAGGATGGATGGGCTCAAAGGAAACCTCGTTGGACACCACTGAGTCTGAACTGATGGCTCCAAGGACTATAGTTTTGAGCAAGTAACAAAAAATACAGCTGTGGGCTAGCAAGTGCTCAGCTTTAGTCATTGGTGATAAAATTAAAATACATTAAAGGAACTGTGGTTGCAGGGTGGTGGGGGTTTCAAAATTCTTCCTATTTCTTAGAAGGTCAGACATTCTCAGCAGGAAGTGCCTTCCTCTGAAGTCACAGTAACCCAGCAGCTGCAGCAGAAAGCAATGAAATCATCATTGGGGTGAGCCTGTGGAGGACTGGAGCTGTTTGATGCTCTCTAGTGAAAACCTGTGGTGTTGTTACCACATCATGGAGAGGGAGCACATTACAAAATAGGAGCTGGGGAAAGAAACATGCTGCCCCCCAGATGGGTGCCAACAGCTTTCAGCAGCTCTTCTTTGCACCCAGGCTCTGCATTTTACCTGATCCCTCCTCTGCTATGGCACTGATGATGCTACAGGGTGCCCTGTAGTTGCTGTAAGCTCTGCAAGAGTGTCTTTCTCCTGCACTAAGAATCAATTTGCAGTGCTGCAGCTCACTCATATGCCTCCTGCCTGTCTCATTCCCCTCAGTATTGCTAAATCTAAATTTTTTTGAGTCTTCTGTGCCACTCTGTGTGATGGTGAGCAATATTGTACTGGTTGACAGGGACTGCTGGGAGAATGAACTTGGTCAAATCTGCCAGAAAATCTCCACAGTTTGAAGGGGTTAAATGATTGTTTGACTACATCATTATTGATTCCTTGTCAAGAATCTTGGAAAAAATAATTTAACACTTTGGGCAAAAACATTTCCAAGTAATCCAGTATATGTTAGATGTATACTCTTCTCATAAATCCAAAGCAGTAGTCTCTTCTATCCTGATTTATTCCCACATCCCAATATTGAAAAAAAGCCTGTTTGTCCAGAAGCTTAGAAAACAAGGGAGAGAGAAAATTATTTTACTAATTTAATTAAGATATTTTAGAAAGACTTGAACCAAATGAGATCTCAGTTGAAGAGAAAAAACTCCAACAGATGATTTTGCACAGCAACTGAAGAAAAATATATCTGCTCTGATGAACTGTTCAGCACATGTACAGGGTTTACTGGATACCAGTGCTTCTATAAGAAAGGTAGGATCCTAGCCCTTGCTCTTGAAGGTTGAATTTCCACCTATAAACCAGGTGGAGGGGGCTTATGCATAAGGAGGAGTTCTCTCCTGCCCTAATGTACCCATAAAACCTTTGGTAGACTGGAGAAAAGGCATTTTCTTAGTGTAGACAGTTTTGTCCCTATTTTGTTGGGGTTTCCCCTACTTGCTAGCCAGAGACCATTTGCTAAAAGCTGGAGAGGGTCCTGCAGAGTCTGCAGGAACACAGCTTTGGGGAGGGCATCTGTGCAACCCCTGTGTGCTGTGGGCATGGTGGCTCTGTGGCCATGGGTGGTCCTTGTGCCAGGGGATTGAGTCACAAGCGGTTCTTGTCTCCACTGGGCCCCTAGAAAAGGTCTTTTCCTTCACAGGAAAACACATACTTCTCTTTCCCTCTGGTGGTACCCGACATGCTGGAGGACCTGCATCCCTTCCCTGCCAGTGTTTCTCGCTCTGTCTGTCATCTTTAATCTTTCTGGTTGCTCCAGAACTAATATCCAGACCTCAGAGAGCTGAGTCTGTGGAGAAGGGAACACTTGTGAGCATCGGCCACAAAAATCATGGCAGAGATAAAAGATGAACTGGGGAATTCTGTGACCTGCTGTGTATCCGCTGCAATAGAACACTTTCGTTTCTACCTGTCCCTTCTTTCCTGTCCTTCCTCCAGTCTATTTAGAAAGTGAATGACAGGCAAGGCCTGTCTTCTCTTGGCAGTGTGTATGTGTAGAGTGTCTACTTATGATCTTTTCTGGGACTGCTGCTCCTGCTCAAGTAGTACCCAAAACACATGTTTAAGCACCAAGTAATTAATCACTAAAGTGGTATCAGTTGGTGGAAGGTGGAAGTCCCTTCTGTTACACAGAAATCACAATTTCTGTTCTCAGTTAGTGCTTCCACATGAAAACAAACACTTAGGGATCTTTGAAAAGTTTGATATCAAGTGAAAAGGGTGTGTGAAGAGGCATTTATACTTTGAAAATGTCAATATGAACCAATTTTGCTCCAGACTGCAGTCCTGCGCATGTATGGCATGCTTCCCTGGTAATTGACAAATTCTTATAGTCCCTTCATAGGGATTTTTTGATAAGAGTTTGCATTCCCACAGTATTTGTTCCAATTCCTCTCACCTTCCCAGGAGCACTGGCTTAGACAGAGGTATTTAAAACAAACTGCGTTTTGGTTTTCTCTGACTGTGTTGCATCTCGCAGTCGTGCAGAATCTTGGTGGACACTCAGGGAATGTGTGCCCTGTGCATTCCCTCAGTGAACTCCCTTTGAGATGGACGTTGGAAGGCATTTTCTCTGCATCAGCACCACTGGTGGAAAACTGCAGACCCTGCTGTGGCACCATTCCCGTACGGCTGAGCTGCAGACTCTTCAATATCTGCAATCAGTGTATCTCCAGCTAAGTAATGAATGACACCACTAAGCCTGCGCTGGAAGTTCTGAGCCATTGGTTTTACACCAGGCCACCCAGAAGTCAGGCAGCAAGAACAGAAATGCAGATGCTACAAAGCTTTCCTCCTTCTTGTGGTTTGTGTCGTCATATGGCACATGTAACACAGTGCCTCCCAGAAACTCTCCTAACCTCCCCACCAGGAGGAAAGGAGCACCCCAGGTGTTTTTTTCCCCAGGGAAAATGAGGGGATAGGAAAAGGAGTGGAGGCAGTAATGCAGGGTAGCTACAGCCACACTCATCACTGCAGACACACAGATGTCAGACTTTCTCCCTGTTAGGCGATACTTTTGAAACACAAAGTTTTTGTCTGTCCTAACAGTGGATAAATGTGGTTTTCTCCACCCTTAATTTAAAAACAGAAAACTGTGAGGAAGAAGTGGTGTCCTGCTGGCAGTACAGCTAACTGCTGAAGTAAAGATTCTTTCAAAAAATCTTTTCAATTTGCCATGGAGCGACAGAAAAGTCTGTCTGTAAAAGGATTCAGATCATCCTTAACGTGTTACTCATTGCAAATTAATTGCATGAGATTGTCTTCAAACTACAGACACACTGAGAGATTGAACTGTGGCTTAACCCTGCATCAGATACCTGACCTGACTTGCCATTATCCCAAAGCATAGTGATGTTTAACTTGCCAGCCAAGCATGCAAAATGAGATTGTTGACATCAGGGTACAGTACAAAGAAGGATGGTAGAATGGGGGCAGTAAGAGATACGTCTTGCGTTCTTATGGGCTGACATCACATCTGGAGAGCTGCTGCCCTCTGGTGAGTCAGCACACAAGAGATCGTACGAGTCTGATCCTCCAATCACTTGGATGGAGGAAATATGTGCTGTTCTTGCCAGCAGTCTAGTTATAATTAAGCCTCTCCCTTTAACAGGGAATATTGAAAACACCACAAAGTGTCCACTGATAAATCTCCACCTGTTTTCCTTGCCTGTAACCTCAGTTGCCACCTGCAGGTTTTCTAATCTAAAGAATTGTGTGTTGCCTCATGAACCAGCTGTGCTTTTACTGGATTTGGGCAGGAATGTCTTTCTTTTGACTGCTGTCCCGTGTGGTCTTGTCTATGTCTGCATCACCAGAGCCCCACTCCAGTGTGAAGTGTAATGGTGGGAACCATGCACCTGGCATGCTCCCCTTTTGGACAGGCTGGATGTAGTTCTTAAGTTCTGTGCTGACAGGAAAATCCAGAAGTTCAGAGAAAAAGGGTAAAAAGTAAATTTTTTTATCTCCTCTGCGGTTTGAAGTCTAGAGAGGCTTCTTGTTTCTCTTTTACTGTTGTCTGCCACAGCTCTTCAGATGCTAAGATTTTTTTTTTTTTTTTTTTTTTGAGGGTCTGTTTTTATTCACTGCAGATATTACTAGTAGGAAAAAATTAGTATTGCAGTGTAATAACGATTTCAAATATCGAACAGGGTCACGTAAAAAGGGGAAGAGCACCTTTTGTTGTGGTTTGCATCATGCACCTTGTTATCTGCTGCAAAAAGATTTCAAAATTACTCATTCACAGATTACCTATCTATACCTGTGTCAAATACTCTGTAATACCTCCTCCGTGTTCCTTTGCCTCCCTTTCCATCTTTTGAGACGCGTGAAGAAATCCTGAAGAAAGCCTAAAAGACTGAGGCAAACAGATTTCTGGGGAGAAAAGTGGGTAACTACTACGATCTCCTAACACTGTGGGCTATCAAACTGGCTTAGTAATTTCTGTATTAACTGCACAATGGAGCTTCAGTATCTCTTCGGAAATATCAGTTTTATTTATCGAAAACCTTCAATTGGCAAACAACCAACCCTCATCTTAGTACCCAGTCATCCTCCTTTTAAAACACTATACATCACTATTGTAGGCTTGATTATGTTCAGTTTTAGCTTTCAGCCACTGAACTACATCATGTCTTTTCACTTGTTTGCCTGAAAGAAGCAGATAGTATTGGAAATGTGCCCCAAATATGGCTACCGACAGGCAGTGACCAAATCACTGTTCAAGATTTTGTTGTGGTAATCAGTGAGATTTCTCAAGTGTCTTGTGTTACAAGGTAAATTTGCAAGATAAAGGATGGTTCTTGTGGTGCTTTGTCCCCCCAGAGTGTTCTCTGAAGCACAGATATCAGGACTGGACAGAGACCTCCGAAGTCAGTCTGCAACTGCTGCAATATTTGCAAAAGTAACATAGAGCCCTAGCCCTTGTTAACAGATCTCACCAGCTTCTGGTGGGATTCAGACTTCACAGCATTTCAGATACACTTTTGTTAGTAGAAAGAGTTGATGCCACCGTTATATATGTATTATATATATAAATTTTATATATCATATACAACATATATTTTTATGTATTATAGATTTGTTTTATATATTATAAATTATATTACATAATATGTAATGTGTAATAAATATGGGTTATACTATATGTCTGTTATATATAGTGTGTATAATGTGTATATATATATATTTATGTAATATGTATGTGTATGTTATATAATATTATATATTTTCTACTTTGATATAGATACATAATAATGTGATTATGGCTTTATGATCTGTATGTGTCTAGTTCTAAGGAAGGCCTCAAATAACAACTCTCAGTTGGGTGGGACCTACAAATGGGAATTGCCAGTTACTGGGGAGTGCATTAATCTAGTCTTAGAGAAAAATTAGAAACACCCTAAAATGAGTGTTCAAAACAAATAGGATAAGTTGGTTCCTGAATGTCTCTGAATGCAGAGGAACCCAAAACAGCTGTCGTAGCCTCATTTCCTGATTTTTAGATGTCTGAAGGTGAGAAAAATCTTAAATAATGTTACTGTGTTCTGCTGTCCTATGATTTTAATATGATCATAGCTTTAAGTGTAATGATGGTGCTTCCCTTTCACTGGTGAAAAGAGGATTAGCACAAAGCACTGCTCTAGACTGCTGTCAGGGACTGGTGTGCAAGAAAGAGAAACTGAGACTCTTGCAGGAGCTGGTGAAGCATTCAGGCTGTTAGCATGGATCACCCTGACTTTAGTCCAGATAGCCAGGCAGTTGCCTTTGCCTGAGGTGGCAAGACTTGCAGATGGATTTCTCCCAAAAATCCTTCTCCTCCCATTCCGCTCCATGCTCTTTGTCCCGCACAAAAAAAAATAAAAAAAATCACAACAAACCAACCCTGCCCAGCTGAAGCCCGTCCAGTGAATTTCAGGGAACGGACTATTTTTATTTCAGTTACATCCTAATAGTGTGCAGGGAGGATGACTCCTACTGAATGAACAGGAAGGAAAGGAGGTTTGAACATGGCATTATCCCAAAACATTGCTGGGCTGTGCTGTTAACCCTTTGATGCTGTTTTGTAACAACCATATTCTCTTCCATTCTGCATACAACCCCCTAGCTCACCCAGCTCTCTCCAAGTTCCACACACACCTGGGCTTTCTGCTGTCACAGTGTCTGAGAGGCTCTGCTCAGTCATTCTGCAGATAAGTCTGAACGGGCTCTTGGCAGAGGTGCATCCCTGCAGCTCCTCAGGACGGTTACTGCTCCAGGGCAAGGACACGCACAGGTGTGCCACAGCCAGCTACACTGGTATCAGAATGGAAGCAGGGATGTTGAAATCTCTGGAAATGTGCCTCTGTACTTCGCTTTCTTAAATCTGCCAGACATGATCAGCTTGAGAAATTTCTTTCTCTCGTGGAGCTTAAGGAGAGTTGTAATGAAAGCTGAGTGGAGTTTACACCCACTGAAGTTTACAGAGCTGTTCTGCATTAAAAAAAAAACCCCAAAACTGACCTTACAGTATGATTCCAACAACTCCGTCTCCATCTTGTAAAGATTTCTTTTTTCTGGGACCTCTCTCTCCAAGGTTGTCGGACCTTAATGAGGTGCATGTGCTAATTCTTGCTCAGAAAGTCTCTAAATCCCACCTGAAATGTGAGAGATGCAGTTATGAGTAAATCATGTGTGACAGAACCCTATGTTGCTTTTCACATTTAGCATTGGTATTAGAGCCTTTTTTTTTTACAAGGAAGGCAGAAAAGACAAAAAAAACCCCAACAAAACCAGGCTGTTTTCAAAAAGAACTTTCAATTCAGTGAAAGCAAACTCCACCATTACTGCTGTTGGCAACTTTCTGGCAAACTTTGTGTTATCCAGGAACAGCCAGGAAAGTCACCTCTTGAGTAGGGAGGATGTATAGGACAGAGACACAGCCCACTGCTTCCTACAACTGCAGAGTGATATACCTTAAAACTCACCTGCAATGACAGGATCGCTGCGGATTGTGTTGCTGGCAGTAGCATGAAGTTGGAGATGCATACAGTGACAACTGTGGAAACCCTTCTCCTGCACACAGCATACACATTTCATCACAGAGAAAAAAATAGAGGTACCATCGTTCAGTAGAAATAGGAAATATTACCAGAATTTGGGACGTGCATATGGTCCTGCAGCACAAAGTAGCAGACATCTTTATTTTCTCTTCATTGTACTCATGATTTGAAGAATGCCTATTGTTTCATCCCAGTGAATAAATACTTTGTTTGCTAACAGATCAAAGGTGTTCCAGAGCATATTTCTCTCCATATTGTTTGAAAAATTGTGGGTTTAGACCACCTGCATTCACTGGTCATCTAACAAGTGGACTTCTGTGGCCATTTGACAAAAATGCTGGGAAAAGCATGTAAAGTTTGCTACTACTGCCAAAATCCTACTCCATCCTATTAAGTGGAGATAACACATGAAAGTAGATTTTAATAAATACAGTATGTGGGTGAATTAAGTATCCAAGTGTTTAGAAAGAACCCCCCAACCCAAACAAAAGCCTATCTGAGACAGGTCTAAAAATTTTGAGCAAGTTCAAAAAAGGGAACTTGGTGTTTTCAGGAGACAGTGGAAACAAAAGCTAGAAATCTACTGGGGGAAAAAAAAAAAGCCCACAGAAAAAGGTTCATATCCTATAATTTTCTTAGTATACTATCATAAGAAGTTGCCATCTAGTCTAACCATTCTGCCTGCACATAGATCACATGCCTGTTTCTGTGGCCTGGAAATGGTGTGTGGTGAAATCCTGCTGCTTCTAAGTGTGAATGTTCACCTCTGCTAGTGGAACAACAGATCCTCCTCATTAAATACTGAATCGCTGTTGAGGATGGGAAGAACCTCCTCCAAATGCCAGAAGCTCAGGGCAATACTGATGCAATGTCAGTATGAGCCATTGCCATGCCAGTTAAACTTTAACCTAATTTCTACCACAAAACCTTGAGTGGTCAAGGAGGGGGACAAGGGACGAAAACCTTCTGTGCTGTTTAATGTATAGCTTTGAGATACTTCAGTTAATCGGTGCAGGCATCTGGGTCAGCATCCTGTTGATAGGGAGGGGAGGGCTGAATACCTCAGGCAAAGCCTTAGCTGAATCTTTTGCCACAAATGGTTTGTCTGGCATGAGGCAAGCTGGATCGGCCCCACAGCACCTTGCCTGAAGGCTCACTGAAGGGACCATTTCTGCTTGGGTCAGTTTTTCCTTTGAAGACCCTGGGCTCTGTGCCTGCGAGGATGCCCTGTTGCAGCTGGGAACCTAGGGCCTGCTTTCGAGAAAGGAGTGAGGCTTCAGTCACACCTTTCTGCCCAGTGTTTACCAAGCCGCGGATGGTTTCCTGCACAGCAGCTGGTTTTGTTGTACCTCCTTCCTGGAGTATTCACTCCTCTGGTTGAACACACAGGGACCTTTCCTTGCCGTTTCTGGCCTTTTGGATTTCACTCCAAGGACCAGATACCGAAACATTAGGTAACTCAGGATATGACCCGAGATTAGGTTTAAACTATCCAGTCTTGACTAACACGTCTTAAGTTGCTGAGCCAGAATCTCCCATGTTCAGAAGCCTGGGTTTATGCAAGCGTGGAATAAGAACAAACTCTTTTCCTTCGTCAGATTTTTCACTGAGGTTTTTCAACGATATTGAATAAAACTGGAAAAGAGAACTCCATCTAACTCATCAACAGGTGCCTGAAAAAAACCTGAGAGCCCCTGCCTGCCCTTGCTTTTTCCCATCAGGTAGGATATACAGAGGAGGATGGCTGAAGACATCATCAAGTAGATCTATGTAACATAGTCCAGACTCCCAAAAATTAGGGATACAGTCACAGTTCAGCTTCTTTGATGATAGAAGGCAGAAATTTTTTTCAGCAGTATTCGGGGTTCTCTTGAGATGTTGATTTATTTCCTGGTGTAATTTTCCTGTTGTCTCCAATTTATTTTCTTAGTATTTTTCAAACTCTCGTAAAGACAAATAAATGTCTTTTGTTGCATATTCATATAACACTGAAGTGTTTGGCTGAGCACATAAAATACAGATATTTATTTACATGTTAAGTGAGGTTACAAATCTCTGAAGAGATAAGATAGCTAAGGTGCCTCTTAACTGTATTTCTTCCACCCTCTCACACCCTGCCATTAGGGGTTGGAAATTGTTAAATTTAATGGAACTAGATTTTGAAAGCTTACCCAGGACCACCTGAAGTTGACTTACTAAGCTTAATGTTATCAGAAGAGATTTTTACTCTTCTTCTTCTATCCTCCCTTTTGGGGAGGCCTTACTTTTCATTGCCCCTGCAATCTTGGGAAAGTGACAGAATTGCCTTTTGCATCAAGGATAAAAGTAAAAATCTTAAAAATGTGGGTTTAATCATGTTTCTGAAGGAGATTAACTTGATTTGTCCCAAATTCTCCCTGTGTCAGTGCTGGGAGAAATTCCCAGATATTGCAGTAAGTTACTGGCTCTTAACATAGGAGATGAGTCATTATACTATTCTGGCAATGAAAAAACTTAATCCTGGGAATTGCAGTTAACTGATGAAGGATTTTCTTTTTTCTTTTAATGAAACTTGAAGCAGCTTGTTACCACCTGTTTGTAAAAGCAGGTGACTAAGGGTGGGGAGTGAAAAAGAAAGTATAACAGGCATGTGGCATTTTCAAATCACCTCCTCAAGCCCATTAATTTTAACCCTTGAACTTTGTAACATAGCCCACAGAAACCACACGGCTTATCACCTCTGACTCTCAATAGTATCACAAAGGGAAAAAAAAGGGGAGTGCAATACAACTCTTCCAAATGGAGAAAGTGATAATCCCTGATCCAATGGCTGTGAAAGCAATTGTATCCTGAACTGCCATTTGAAAACCCTCATTCAGTATCCTGTCAGTAGTCAGCATGTGATGTGACAGGTTCTACAAAGCCAGACATGATGTTCTCCGTGCAAAAGAGTGGTCATTTCAGATCACCATTCCCTCAGTTCTCCTCCCAGCACACGTGAAGTGTTGTCCCAGGCCTGCAGAACCCTTGTCTCAGTCATCACAGAACTGGTTGAAGTTGCCATCTCAGTCAGCTGCTCGTTGTTCAGGGAGAAGAAATTAAGCCCTGTAGAGGCGCAGAAGGCCAGGGTGAAAAATGGCTGTGCAAAACGGGTCATCTGATGGCTGGAGATGGGTAGGGAATGTTCAGATTAAATATTTGCCTTGGTTACTGGTTAGGGGGCTGACGAGAAAATGTTAAGTCTTTTGAAATACAAGTTTCTGGTAGAAATGGTTGGAAATTTCTCATCAAAATCAGAAAGCGACATTCCTATCAGATGTTTCTGTTTTCACAGCTACAGGTCTCTTTGTTTTTCAGTGTACTTTGGCGGGAGATACTGCAGGTGGTCACCTAGTGGTTGCAGCATGGGGAAGTTTAGTTTACCTCCAGGTCAGAACTGGGGTGGCCAGAGACTAGGTCCAGAACTAAAAATTCTCACTGAATGATTGCTCTGGAAACTGGTACTCACTGGCAGAAAATGAACAAATTTTGCTTTTCTGCTTCACTCTTAATGAAACAGAAGGAAAAGGAATTACTGTTTAAAAATACCTTGTTTGAATGTGGGGGAAATATAGCTGGATTTTCAGGTTTCCAGGTTCTGAAGAGCATAGTCTTGCTTACAGTAATCACTCTTAAGACCTTTCCTCAGATAAATATTTAAAATTTATTGCAGTCAGTCATTATACCTATCATAAAGATAAGCACTGGAATTAAAAATACCTATCAGCGTTATTATCTGATAAAACATTTCTTTGTTCAATAAACTGTATTACAGTTACTTTTCTTTGTTTGTCAGCTGATTGCTGACAGGCTGAGGAGATAATGAGCAACAGGGGGGAGATTGAACTGTGAGCTTTGGTTTTGTTGCTTAAAGTAAGCTCTGGTTGACTACTGGAATCTTTCCTCTCCCCTAGAGTTCCACACTGGACGGCGATCATGTCTGCATGCAGGTGTGATGGTTAGCAGTACCCCCTACACTCAGGTATCTTGGCAGCTGGTGCTCATCTGCGGAGCCACAACAGGTAACTCTGCCAGGTTGTGTAGGACCAGTCCTTCTGTTTGAGTTCCTCGAAGCGTAAGGCAAACACGGCGTGATTATTAATATCCAAACAGCAACTTACAGCCTCCCCCGCAGCAAGGAGGTGTTTACATTTCAGAAGGGCGTTAAAAAAGTCATTCGGTGTCATCTACAATGGGCTATTTCATGCATCATTTATTGCCTTCTTCCCAAGATGAGAAGCTTCTCTTAAGAGTATTCTTAAGAATATTTGTGGTGTGAAAGTTTATCTTTATTTTAAATGCCTACTCTGAAACATGGCACTTGGTGTGGGTTCAGGAAGAGTCCTCTGTTTTTAGAGGCACTCACAGGATCATGTGTCACATGTGGGCTTCTGCGATCACATGGAAGTGTTAAAATGCTCATATCTGGAAAAGGTCAAACTGCCAAATGATAATAACCAAATGGTACTAACAGTTTTCTAAAGCCTGCTGACTCAGGTCCCTGTTGGTGAAGGTGATGAGGAAGATGCGTCTCTTCTGAATCTCAGTCATAGATTTCATGTTTGAAGAAGTCATTTCATGAGTGGCAGGAGGAGAGGAGCAAACTGTGTAGCATTAGGAAGGAGGGACAAGATCTCCACGGGGCTTTTTTTACACATCCTGCAGAGGCAAAAGCCGAAGCCTTCAGATTACAAGAAGAAGTGGACAAAGCGCATTTTGGAGAGCCTGGGCATGGGAGAGGCTGAAAACCTGTGCTTTGTGTCAGCAGCAGGCACACTTTCTCTTCATCCACAGGCCTGCAGCAACCAAACAGAAGTCTGGGATACAGGCGAGGAGGAAGTGTCACAGCTTTGTTCAATGTGTTTATTGACAACGTGAATGACGTGATGAGTGGCAGTCTTGGAAAGCTGGCAACAATATCAAACTGGGCGGAGCAACCCATGTGCTACAGGTCAGGACTGCTGCACAGAGGGATCTGAATCGTAGAATCATAGAATGGTTTGGGTTGGAAGGGACTTTAAAGATCGCCCAGTTCCAACCCTCTACCATGGGCAGGGACAGCTTTAACTACACCAGAGTTCCAGCCAGCCAGGGTCTTGAACACTTCCAGGGATGAGGCATCCACAGCTTCTCTGGGCAACATGTTCAAGTGCTTTGCTGCCCTCACAGTAAAGGATTTCTTGCTGGATAGGTCCAGAGAAGGGTCATTGTGATGGTCAGGCTTGGAGAACAGGGCATTCAGGGGCAAGTGGGGGACAGTGGGCTGGTTCAGCCTGCAGAAGAGGAGGGGAAGGAGAGAACTCTTTCCTGTCTGCAGCTCCCTTGTGGGAGGAAGCAGAGAAAATTGAGCCAAACGCTTCACAGCTGGGAGCAGCAACAGGATGAGATGCAGTTAATGTGACCTGGAATATGGGAAATCCCATTAGCCGTTGGGAAAAACCATGAGACAGGGTATGAAATCACTGACCTTGGAGAAACTAAAATTCTATTTGACAGCTCTCTGAGCAGCCTGATCTAACTGGACTTACTTCCAGCAGTGAGATAAATTAATTCCAGAGGTCCCTTCCAATCTGGATTATTCTATGATTTCATGAACATAATTTGGAATTAAAAATAGCTACATTTTAAAAGCAAATTATTTGCTTTCCTAGGTTTCTGTACACAAATTTGAATGGTTTTTGAAGTGATTTTAAAAATCCAGATGTTACCATCCTGATTTTGCAAGTTTTCTTAGTTATGCACATCTATAAAAGACATTGGTGAGACATCATTTCTATTGTACTGTTGTACATAGTTATAATTATATGTTGCTAGATACAGTGAAAAGTTTCCATTTAGGTTGGTATGCACTAGTGACATTTTTATTATCATATTTGGGAACATTAGCCGTGTATCTGAATGTGACAGTGCAAGGTGCTGCACAACTCAGGTCCAAAAAGACGATCTATACCACAAGGAGGTTTTGAGTTCAATAGAAAGAATATTCTTTTATTCTTAAGACGGTTTTTAAGTGGAGGGTTTTGTTCGTTTTGCCTTTTTTTTTTGGTTGGTTTTTTTTTTTGCACTGAATTTTAGGACAAATGAGCAAGAGGGACAACTGATGTGAAAGCATAAAAAAAAAAAAAAGACACGTGAACTTCTATAAAAATACAAAGTTAGTTCTGAGAAACTTAGTTCATTGTGCATCTCCAGGCAGAAAAAAAAAGTCCTTTATTTGACTCAAAAACAAAGAGAAGTCACACAACTAAAGAGTTTTGTTATCTGCGTGGTAGTGATTTAAACACAGTCAGTGTTAAAATACTTCCTGTATCCCAAACTAAACTATAGATACAGAAGTCTAGCATTCCTGGAGGCAAGTCATAGGAAACTGTTAGGAAGACTTCTCAAGTAAGGGAGGTCAGACAGTAATTTAGAGAAGTTTCAGATTAAATAGGCTCATTATGTAATGAAAAACAATAATAGAGTGCAAAGTAGTGGAAGAAGCACTACTATCATAGTTAAAAAGTAGCTAAAACCAGGCACTATCTACATGGATGAGCCTTTGACTTTTTCACAGACTGCATCTTCAACAGATGTTTTCTCTCAATGCACATTCTTACCTATTTTGTCTAAAAAAAGGGAAGTCATTGAGGCTTTAAAATAAATACCCCTCCTTAAGCCTTACCATTGCTGTCCATCACTCACTTTAAAGCATCTTTCCCCCACTGCCTTTTAATTTCCATTCACCTAGAAAGCACATGCAGTTCTTACAAGATCTATTTTTTGCTGTTTTGTGTGCAGCCTGAGATTGCTTTGTACCATAGCCTTGTCCCACCCTCTCAGGTGAAGTGATTCAGCTTTCCAAAAAACTGGTTCTTCTTCTTTCTGTAACTAGACTATCTTGGTCACAGAACACCAAGGGAGTGGATGTCTGACTCATCTTTGTCATACAGCTGCAGTTGCAAGGCTCTGACGAAAAACAGATGCTGAAAACATGCCAAAATACTTAACAAACCAATCTGATCTTCCCCCAAAATCCTTCCTTCACTGCCCAGCAACAGCATGCTTGCTTGTAAATTGCAGTGTCTTTCACGAGGGACTTTTGCACATTACTGCTTTATTTGGAATGCTCTGCTTAGTTAGTGATAGATCAGAAAGACTTGGGGAAAGAGGTGTGTGAGCAGAAAACAGCAAATAGCTCTTGTGTTACTAGCTGGGTGGTTTTGTAGCTAAATGAAGACATTTGAAGTTGGTTTTTTTTTTTTCAAAAAATCCCTTTAAAAATCAAGGCTTATATTTTGAAAGGTAGTGGTTTGTTTTTTCTTTGAACTTTGTGGCTCCTATTGAAGTATTGCATGTCAAAAATAATTTAAATATCCCAAAGAAATATTGTTTGCTGTAGGCGGACAAGAGAATATTTCCCACTGGAGACCAAACAGCCTTAATCCTCTTAACCTGATTGTCTATACTACTCACAATTCAAGTAAAAGGAAATAACAGCTAGAAGGCTAGATTGTATTTGACATTGTGGTTATGTGTGTGGCCATGGCAGAAAATTCCTGCAATTTTTATAAAGTTGCATATTGTTTATAGGATACAAGACAATTTAATGTGACTTGTGTTTACCATACAGGAGGCATACAAGAAGAGAAACATATTCCCCCCTTGCTTGTCTTTAACAGGGCCATATACAGATCTTTGAGTAGTAGAAATAAATGACAAACTGAGCTGCCATCACACTAACTTCTGTATTTGTACATGAATACAGTTACCATGTGCAGAAGGAGCACTCATATTTCTCAATGGCTTTATACTTTGCAGACATTTCTCTCGTCTTAGATGCCATATCAGGTCTTAGATGTCATAACTGCACTTAAAACATAGCTGAACTAATGTATAGAGGACATCCAAGATGTGTGATTGTGGTGCAATGGTGCAAAAGCATCTTTGTTCCCTGAAAACTTATTCTATGGTTTATTTCTAGCTTTTTTTCTTTTATTTATAATATTTACTTTTTTTTTTTAATTACAGCCAAATGTAAAAAAAAGTAAGGGTTTTTTTAAACATTTGCTCAGTATTTTTATAATCAAAGATGTTAAGTACTGTTCATCTTAGAAGATGCAATGAAGCTGTTTCAGACAAAATAGACAAGAATTCTGTGAGCTGCTGAAGAAGAAAGAACGACTTGGACAAATACAATGTAAAGGATAAGTATTTATTTTATGTTTGCTTATACCCTTGAACGTACGCATGTGACTTCTGGTAAATTCCATTGTAGCTCTGCTGGGTACAGTAGCTTTTTGGTGATAAGCTAGCTGAACTGAAGAACTGCTTTCAGCACAAAGTGCAAGGCCTCCAATGGAGCTAATTTTTTTCTTTCTGTTACAGGCAAGGAAGGATCTTATGTACTGTAGGCCAGGTCTTTCACTTGTCTGCAGCAACGCCTTCCAGCTGTCTGTGTTATGGGGTGCATAACCATAAAGTGATGTTTGCTCAGCCACTAGGAAGGAGATCATTTGTGTATTTGAATGGAGTCCAGATTCACAGTTCTATCCCTCTACATCTGAAGAGGATGTTTGCGAATCGCATTTGGTCCAGACAAGCTACTAATTAAGTTTGTTACTAGATGTTTTTTCTTGAATCAGATACAATACCAATACTAGGAAATATCCATTAAAGCACACAGTTTTTAATTCCCTGCTCTCCACCCATTGCTTGATAGCATTGTGTCCCTGTCTGGCTAGACAGCGTGAGTCAGCCCATTAACTTTCAGCGCAGAATTGCTGGGAGGGAAAACATTCCACTGAAAAATAATAGGATGAGCTGAGTGAGGCACCATTTTGTCTTTTTCCTTAAATTATAAGCCTCTTCCTGAACAAGTGACCCTTATATGGCAAAAGTGTAGCCTGCCCTTCTGGCCCTGGGATGTTCAGAAGCATCATTTTAGGCATGTTTGGTATGAAGATATATCAGGAAGATCAGACCGTTTTCTCTTTAATCTCTAATAAATGATGAGTCTGAACACAGTGCATGTTTACTTCCTGCTCATTCTTGAAAGAGACATAAAAAATCGGATTAACCAACAGCCCACTGTTCTAGCTGCTGCTGCTGTCTATAATACTTCCTTTCCCTACGCAGTTGCTCAGTACCTGATGGAAAATTCCTACTGCATGCAATCAGAAAGCGACTTCCAGTTGTGTTGTGTACGTGTTCCACCAAATTCAATAACCAGATAACCAGTTACAGTCCCCTAAGTTAGTGGGCGTCTTTAACAAAACCCATAATCTACTAAATTCCGTGAACTTGAAATTTATAGGAAGTGATTAGAATGTGGCTTGGCTCTGGTCCAAGGTGGCTTTCCAGAGGTGTTACCATCCCACAAAGAGGAATGAATTAAGCACGGATGACAGGCAGGAGAACACGATCCCTGACAGGACATCAGCAGTGTGCGGAGTTGCGAAGTCTTCTCCTGCTCACTGTGTGTGATACTGCTTTCTGGATAGCGCTGCTCTTCCAATCTTTCCTCCAGTCTTTCCGGTGAAAACAGGCTTTGTAAAGTCTATGCAAGTCGTAGCTCTGACTGCTTGTTGTTTTTTTTTTTTTTTTTAAAAAGAGTTCATTCTGCTCCAAGGGAAAAACAAAGGACCCACTGACCGGTGGGAACAGGCAGCAGCAGTAGCACTTCTTGACCAGTGGGGATCTTTCCAAGGGTTAACTTCAGAGGCTGCTCAGCTGGGCTTTGCGTGTAAAGCTGAAAGTCTGGTTTCATCCAGAGATATGTGGGTGTCTTCCGTGAAAGACAACTCCTGTGGGCATGAAACAACAGAGAACATTTATTAAAGGTGTGAGTTTATGGTGCAAACGAGCACTAGTGTGACTCGGGGGGGGTGTCACACTGGTCATCAGTGCTGTCTGAGAGTAAAGCTATATGAAAAGCTATGTTAGGTCTCCTCTGAATTGAAAACATCAAGTAGTAATCACATTCATCACATGACTTGATATTGATGAAAGTGTATTTAATCCAAGGTGCTACAAATAAGATTTTTCTTTATTGTCTTCAGTCACAACATTATTTGTTGTCTCTTATTTAGACATGTCATTGTTATCAGTTATTTAGGCATGTCATTTCTCTTAAGTTTTTCAGCTCAGGGAAGCCTAGGTAACTTCACTACTCACAAAAATTAAGTTTCAAGGCAGACACACATTGATCAAACCTCTTGAGGAAAGAGTTTTTCATCCTGTATCGAAATTTTGCAACTTAGTTTTCCTCTCCTACAGATACTTCAGGGCTTTCTATGCCGAAGCAGAAACCCAACTCAGACCTGAAGGAGTGGTTTATCTTCACAGAATCACAGAACGGGTAAGATTGGAAGGCATCTGGTCCACCAGTCACAGTGGGTCATCTGGTCCAACCTCATACTAGGAAACGTTGACCAGGATTTCATCCAGATGGTTCTTGGATTTCTCCAGTGAGGGAGACTCCACACCTCTCTGGGCAATTTGTTCCAGTGCACGGTCACCCACACAGTAAAGAAGAAGTTCTTCCTCATATTCAGGTGGAACTCAAAGTACATCAGTTTCTCCCCATTGCCTCTTGTCCTGTTGCTTGGCACCATCAGGAAAAGCCTGGCTCCACCCTCTTGACAGACTCCCTTCGGATACTTAAAGGCATTGGTGACGTCCCCTCTCAGTCATCTCCTGTCAAGACTGAAAAGGCCGAGATCCCTCAGCCTTTCTTCGTAAGAGAGATGTTCTGGTCCCCTAATTAGCTTTGTAGCCCTCCACTGGATGCTCTGTGGGAGCTCCATGTCTCTCTTGTATTGATGAGCCCAGAACTGGACAGAGCACTCCACATGTGCCTCCCCAGGGCTGAATAGAGTGGCAGGATCACCTCCCTTGACTTGCTGGCAGTGCTCTTCCTAATACAATCCAGCCTCTGTAGTCAAGCACAGTCTTGACCTTTTATGCAATACACATACTGCAGAACTAACTGGAGGTTGTTTCATCTTTGGAAGGCAAAACTTTTATCATACAATGAAATAGCCTTGTCATAAAATCTGTTCTACTTAGCCTTGGGACCAGGGCAATATTCTGGTCATTAGTACAAGGTCTGAAAAGATCATGATAGTGAGCACACCACAGATTTCTTTGAGTCATTGAATGCCTACAAAACTGGCACAGTTTCAGCACCAATCCTGCCCCTACCCTTATTCAGCGCTGCCCTTCCTGCACACGCACTGTTAATGGCACTCTAGGGTTATTTTCCATTGTATTTACAGTCATGAATGAAAACACAGAATCACCTGAAATGGAAAAGCCTATGGGAGCAACTTGTTCAGATATACGTTATGGAAAGCAGACCACTTGATCAGGCCGCATTGACCTTAGCAGATACCTTGGTCCTGCACAGTGTTCCAGCCTCAAATTCTGTCCACCCAAGGGGCAGTGTCTATTTGAAAGAAGAAGAAAATGCCTGCATGTCTTTTTTTAAAATTTACATACTGCAAAAAGAAAGTTGAAGTGAGTGCTAGATGATTCTAGCTTGCTGAATTATTCTTAAGCTCTGTTCCTGGATTTAATGATACAGTAAAATCAGAAAAAAATATATACCACTATATCTATATGCTTGCATACAGCCTGGGGGATTACTCCCCAGAAAATATTAAAGAAAAAAATGCTGTCTTCTCCCACCATCACAAAATGTAAAGAGAGAAAGAAACATAGGGAAAGCAGAGTGATTTTTGTCTAAATCGCACATTTAGCTCAGAATTGTGTTTACAACATATGTAATGGGATTACAAGTCTTTATGTTAAAGTGTAGATTACTTGTTGCAACCTGTCATATCTTCCTTTTTCACAGGCATTCTAATCACTCCAAATTTGTTCAGGCATCACATGTTCTTGGTTATATGACCTAACGAGAACTGTCAGTCTCTCACCCACGCAGCGACTGCACACCTTTCAGAATTTCTTAAAATACTCCTGGGCATGTCCTACCAGAAAGGATTTTGGGTAATCTGCCCTTTTGTGTCTCAACAGTGCAGACAGCTGCCTTACTGTCTGCAGTAAAGCTGTAAGATGGACCGATGTGTACAGCCCTAGAACAACCCATTTTAAGATGTAAAGACTCGGAGACTATACTTATTGTGAAGATAACGTGCAGGTATCCCAAAAGGCCAGGCAGTGGGAAGATTGGAGGAAAATTCGTTTCCAAAGTCGAGGACTCAAAGAACATTAATCTGAACGACATTTCAAACACCAGGCCTGGGGAAAGACATGCCCCCTGTTCTTCTCATGTGTTTTCTATGACTGTCCAATCATCCCTGGCCTCCCCTCTGCGGGCCTTCAAACGTATCTGCAATGACTCATCTTTTTCTCATAGCAGGAAGAGTTTCCCTGGAATACAGAAGAAGAAAACACTTAAAACTGTCTCTGGGAAAGATGCCTCTTCCAGGCAAGAAAGCTTTCTTCAGTGAAAAACCTTAATTTCCTTGTAGTAAAATCTTCAAGAAGGGTCTTTTACCTTCATGCTTACTTAGAAAATATAGTTTATATTTACTAGATTTCAACCTGCACAGGCTTATTTTCCACATCATTTGGATATAGACTAGAACACCCCTTTATTTCCTGTTGTCCATTTTTGGAACACATCTGACATCTGCCTACCATTATTATTTTGCTCTGGCCATGTCTGGTAAAGGCAACTTGAGTGAGCTCTTGGTAGTATGCACCCAGCTGGTATGCAATTTGAAGGGTCCTCACACTTGTTTTTCACAGGGATGAGGGAAAGGCTGGGATTTTTCAATCCAAGCAAATATCATTGACTGGTTCTTTTTGCAGACAGAAGCTTACAATTGTCCTTTTTTTCCCCAAAAGCAAAGATTAGCTTGTCTTAACGTAGATCATGGTGGCTGTTAACACAGAATTCTCCAGGGTCTTACCAGTACGTTGGAAGAGAGAAAGAGGGCAGGACAGGAGCTGAATAGTCAATGTCTAAAGGCAGAGTTTAAATGGGAAACAGCTTGACACAAAGCAGCTGATTCCAAGGAGCAGTGCTGGTCAGCTAAAGAAAGGCAGTGCCTGAAGGCAGTAGTTAAGCTTTTGAAGTTAACCATCTGAGAGTTGTTTTGATTTGAGTTGTGACTTATGAACAGCTGAGGTTAGTGTACAAGTGTGGCATCTGTTTGCAAGCAGGGAGGAAGCCAACAACAACTTGGTAAACGATTTCTAATAGGCAATCAAAAAGTTGTCCATTAGACAGGCCAAAACCCAGAGATCAGCCTGGCTAACAGCCATCAGAGAGAGCCCTGGTATAAACAGGTGATTTCTATCTAGCCCATGGACACTGAAGTGTCCGTTTCCTGTTGGGAACAGTCTGGTAGACTATAATAATAAATGGCAGCATGTATTTAATTGTTTGCTGCACTGTAATCTATGAAATAGCAAGGAATACACCACCATTGTCAGGAAGAGCAGCGCAGATCAGCTGTACAAAGCACCTTCCTTGTCTGCTTGCAGCAAAGAAATGTCTGCCCTACAACCTCCCTGGATTGGAGCCATAGGCTCCACGGATGTCCCATGTAGGGCTGAAAGCAGAAAGAACAGAGACAGAACCAGAGCTCTTCTTGACGCCTTTAAGGACGAAAGTATGTCCATACATCCGTATGTTGCTTCACAGTGTGAGGTCATTTTCCATCCTAATAAGAACAGAGACTCCCTGTGAGCAATTATTACCTTCTCCAAAGCTGAAACATTTGACAGCTGAGTCAATGCAGAGCAGCAGTGGAGTCTGGTATTTACCAGCATGAGTGCTGCTTAGCTTCAACACCCCTGAAGCTGCCTGCAGCTGATAAGAGATGGGACAGCAGTGCATGGCTGCGGACTGCACTTGTTCCTCAGTTACATGCTCTCCTAATCTCAGAGAGGAGATTACAAAGTATTTGCCAGTAATGAAGACAGCATTTCTCTTGCTGATCCTCTGAAGATGTGTAGGTATACTTCTATTATCTAAAATACCCTATGGTTTGACACTTAAAAGAGAAGTCAGGGTGTTTGCCAGAGGTAATGTCACTCAAATGGCTGAAGTTCTTTTCACCACCTTTATGCAGGTGTCATAATAAAACAGATTTTCTTCGTGGGGATAGACAAAACAATGGGCCTTTCCCACAGTCAAGGAGGAACTGTGGAGGTACGTTTAGATGCTAAGGGTCTGGGGAAGCGACAAAGGGGGAGGCAGCTGGAAACTGAAGGCGGTATGTTCACAGTGGGTATATGTGTTGCCTTGAGGAGGGAATGAACTAGTATTCTGACCGTGAGAAGACAGTCATCTAATGATGTATGAGAGAGAAGGCAAGGTTCGTGGAGCACTTCATGCTCCTTATGGACAGCTCAGTTGCACGGGCAAGAGCTGACTTGTTCTCACTCTTAGACTCTGCCCTGCAATATGATGATTATCTTCAGGACAGTATGCACTAGACTTAAATGTACTAAAGTTACTCCAGTAACATCTGATACTCTATTTAAAATGCGTCTCCTATATGGGATCAAAATAGAAACATCTGAGTAACAGAAGCTTTCAATACCCAAGCCTGTTATGAAAATTCTTGTGAATATCTTTTTCAAGCATTCAGATTAATGTATAATAACATGATTATCCGGTACTCCAAGCAAATTGTGAGGTGACTCAGAATAGAGAATTAGAATCCCATAAAAAACCTGGACATTGTAGCAAAGCTATGACAGAATTTTGTCAAAATTGATTAATCATCTTTGACACTACACATTACATATTTAATTTTAAATAAGTTTCTTCTCTTTTGTTTTCTGAATGCAATACTTTGAAGGCTGCACAGTCACTAGCTAAACTTCTAAAAGACCAAATAATTTTCTTTCCCACCACAGCAATAACTCCAAGTCCAGCAAAAAAATTGTTGCAAATGGCATTGATATTCTTAATGCAGTGTCATGGCAGCACTTGTATGTGCTGTTGCACTTGTACTGCTTTGGAATCTAATCAAGATTTAAGCTATCTATAGGACTGTTATGGAGGAAAGAAGAGTGTAGCCTGAAATAACACATTTATCTATCTCTTTGTAATATAGTATTCAGCAACCCTGTTTTGACAGATCTCAGGGCTCACCCACAGCCGCCACCTCACCACCACTGTCACCCACAGTTTCGTTTCATGAAAAATCCTTCTGTTTTAAGACCAAGTACAAAAAACTAAAACTAAATTTTGGGGTTTTTTCCTAATGTAAAATGTAACACACAACTTTTTGTACACCTCCTACAAAAAATCGTGAGTGTCTCAGGTCTTCCAAAATCTTACACATCCTTGCATAAGCTCCATTATTAAGATCATGTAAATGTTTCATCACACTTTGTTTTACAGGGGGCAATGGGGTTAAACAATTCTATGTTAAGTGCAACATGTATAAAAATTAGATAGGCTGTAATTCTTTTAGTAATGTTTTAGTCAGAGGCTGAAATTCTTCTTATATAAACTTACTGTTCAGAAAAGGGTCTGTTCTGGAACCCAGTATTTACTGTTTTGACAATTACTCTACAAAAACTTGACTCATGAGAACCAAAATATTTCTAAGCTTGATTTCTGTAAACCTGAACCAGGAGATGGGTGAGTCAAGACAGATTCTTTCTTCTATATGTAAAAACATGTAAAACTCCAGCAATGATTAGAGCTATGAATCAAGCTGTCTAAAAGCTTGTTTTGCAATAAATTTGCACACATTTGAAGACAGTAAACATTTGAGTACCAGGAGGGAGGCAGTCAACTTTAAGCCAGGTAAAGGCTTAAAAGGGTAAAATTATGTCCTGATGATTTCAGAAATTTTCCCTACAGTGCCGTTCTAACCCACTCCTATCAAAGGGGGTACATAACTAATTTCATGAGTCACACAGTGAAGGTGGCTGTCAAACACCCACCCTTGTTCTGCAGTACTGGATTTTGCCTGCTCTCATGTGAGAGGGAGAAAGCCATTTGTAGTTTTGGTCTGTGAGATGCCTTGGTGGAGACAACCACGTGGCCAAGAGATCACAGAATCACAGAATATCTCAAGTTGGAAGGGACCCACAAGGATCATCCAAGTCCAACTCCGGGCTTTATAGCTAAGTGTGTGGTGCAATAATTCAGTGTGATTTAACCTTGATGATTTAAATGGGCTTTGGATGGCACTGTAAAACTGTTTGATAAAGGCCAAGCAGAGGGGTGGGGCAGAGTGAGTCGACAGTTCATGAGCTTTTGAATGTTGACTCTGCACTGAGTTTACCAGTGATTTGTGTCTCAGATCTGTGAGAAAACATTACAGTCAGATAGGTTTATGTACAGGGTGATGTTTTAAGACTCACTTTGTTGTAGACACTGAGTGTTCACATCAATTTTGAAGTCAGCCTCCTTGTGGAGTGTGTCTCCTCTGGGAGGAATGCACACCGGAAAAGATAATTTAAAGTACTCCTTTGGGAATTACGAGAGTAGGACTCAGTTTTGCATTTAATTTCAGATATTCTTGTAAGCTTCAGCACTTTTCTTTATGTCTCACATCTAAGAGATGTGAGATCAAGGTGGAGATCATACTATACCCTTGTTTTGACGGGTAGTCTGAAGCTAGACAAATCAAATCGCATTGGTCTTCTGTGATATGAGAAGTGTAGCCATACTGGAATAGAACTCAGCTGCATCTCATAGCAAGTTTTATGACAAAAAAAGTCCTTTTTCTCAAATGAACACTGTATTATCAATTTTCTTCTTTTTTAAGTTTTTTAAAACTTTTGATCCTTTGAAATTATTCCCCTTTAGTTAATAAAATCACTGGCAGTATTTGATCATTTTTGTTGACCCTGTAAACTAGTGACAATGTTTATTTGAGAATCTTCTACGTTTAGAATTTAGGATACCTTTTAAAGAACTTTAATAAGGTCCATTGGCTTCCTGATTGATAAACAATGGCTTTATAAGCATTCTTTTCATACTTCTCAATTGTGAAATAAAGCACTGTGGTTAGAAGAGGAAAATTTCAGGAATGTATGAAGCATTGGAAAGAAGAAAAGACATCCTTTTTGCTGTTTTTTGCCTGGAATAGCAAGGCATAAATCCTCTCTGTAGCACATCTTATGCTAAAAATAAAACAAAGTTTTAAAAACCTTAATTTGATAACACAAGGGAAATCAGAAAACCACATGAATTTTTCAGTGTTCCACTTCAGATGGCCATCAGTTGATCTAATGAAAGACAATTACTTAGGTGTGACTCATACACGTGCCCGTTTTATTGATCTGTTCTGCTTTCAAAGTGCATGCAGGCATGTGTTCTTCTAACAAGCATTTGCTGGCACGCATTTGCTCCCAGCATGAGTATTTGGTAACAACAAGGGCCAACACATTAACATTTTGCCCCTGCTATTTTGTCAAACTTCAGTGCTCTAAAACAGAAGACATCCCAACAGACAAGGATCACATCACAGTACATGTAAAGCAGTTATCATTTCTAGATGAAGTAAGACGCCTTCCTACAGACTTAAAAAAAAAAAAAAAAAGACTTCACAATTCAAGCTCATAATTTCTTTCACTGGAGCTTGCTAGGTGAAGTGGGTAGTCCCACAGTGCATACACAGGTCACACTGACTCCAAGAGGCCTTAACATTAGTTACATCCCTGCAAAATCTCTAGTTTGACCAATCTCCAAAAGAAGAAAAAGATCTCTTTCGTACACGGATTTTTAACCGTATTCAGTAATAAAGCTCCCATTAGACGAGCTTGTTAAGGAGCTACCCAGCCACACTGTAACAACTTCAGATTATATTTTCCATCCTAGGCTATTCACCCCGGAGGATTAGGCTCACGTTTCACCAGAAAGGTTTGTTGTCAGCCCAGACAGCCCCTGAGTTTACTAGCACGATCCATGTGAGTCAAGCATTAAGCCCATTAAAATCACACAGGTCCATGGGATCAAGCGGGATGCGCCCAAGGGTGTGGTAGGAGCTGGCCCATGTCATGACAGGCTGTGTTCTCTACCGTCTTCGTCTCTACCAACTTCATCTCTTCCATCTTAGATTACTTTGATTACTGATGATGACAGAATGGTTAGAGGCATCTTGAAGATGGGCAATATGGAGGATCCATGGATCCACAGGCTGGTCAGCCGCAGCTCAGATCCTGGAGAGGTGACAGAGAAAATCCTCCTGGAAGCAACTTCCACCCACAGGAGGGTCAAGAAAATGACTGGGAATAGCCCAGTCAGACAGATGTACCAGGGAAAGCCCTGCCCAACCAAGCTGATTGCTTTCTACAGTGACATAAGTGACTGCGTGGAAGAGGAGAAGGCCGCAGGCGTTGTACACACTGGCTCAAGCAAGACCTTTGGCATGATCTCCCACAGACTCTTTATAGCCAAACCAGTGAGATATAGGCTAAATATGCAGACCATGAAATGGGTGGGAAACTGGCTGGACTGCCAGGTTCAAAGGGTGGTGGTGGTGGCATGAGATTCAGCTAGAATTAGTATATTTCAAGGACTAACAGTGGGACCAGTACCGTTCACTGCCTTCATTAATGGCCCAAATGACGGTTTGGACTGCATCACTCGGTGTACTTGCAGATGACACCAAATGTGGGGCTGTGCTCGATGTTCTGGAAGGTAGGCCTGCTGTTCAAACAGGGCAGGCCGGAGAAATTGGTTGGTGGGAACCTCAGAGGATTTGTTGAACAAGCACCAATGTAAAGGTGGTCCTCTGGGATGAACAAAGCTCTGCAATAGGACAGAGCTGGCAACAGCTCTGCAGAGAAGTCCCCGGGGATCCTTGTGGGACACAATGTGGCCGGGAGGCAGAAGTGCATCCATGCAGCAAAAGGTTGCACCAGCAAGGGGAAGGGATCCTTCATGGATTCTCAGCACTGGTGAGACCACTCCTGTTGTGCTATTCCAGGCTCATGGCAGAGAACAGATGCTGACATAGAGAAATGAGTTCAGTGGAAGGTCCCTGTGGTGGCTGGAACACAGGGCATATAAAGAGGAGTTCAATGACCTGGTTCAGCCTTGGGAAGATGAGGGGAAAGGGAGAGCAGCCTGGTAACTGCCTGCTGGGAAGGTACAGAGGAGAGGAAGCCAGATTCTGCTCATAGATGCACAGGTTGAGAGCTAACAGGCATATGCTGGAATGTGGGAAAACCCCATTAGGCATGAGGAAGAACTTCTGTAACATTATGATGTTAACAACTTTGGGCCAAAGTCCAGGGTAGTCCTTGGAGATATTCAGACCTTAAAATGGACAAAGTCCTGGCACAACCTGATCTAACTGGAGCTGTTTCAAAGTAGGAGTAGGCTACCTATAAACTCTCCCAATCTAAATTATGGCATGATTACTTTTTAATGGTGAATTACTTCAGCTAAAACAACTCAAGTTCTTTGCACAATAAATTTAGAAGAGAATAAATTCTTTAGTCCAAGTTCCATCTGATAAGAATAAAGCTGACAAATATTTTGGCAGAACTGTTTTAAATGTTTCAGACCAAATGAATTTGATTGTACTTACAGGTGCAGGAACTTATGCTGCTGTTGGGATGATGCTTTTTTTTGCTAGAAGGGTGGTTTTCTCTTCTGCTAACAGCAATCTAACACTAGAATCTGTGCTGCACAGAGACACCTAGAAAATCAATGTACCCCTAGAGAATGCAGCCAGGTGGACAGAAGCATGTACACATTTTGTCTGCAAACACACATTTATCATCATAATGATGTTGGATTTTTGCTTTTAATGTAAATTATACCTGTTAAGAAAAAGCAGATTCACCTGCCTAGCTGAATGAAAAATGCTAAAAGACATTTGTTTCATAAAAGTAAAAGAATGATTTGTGCTGAGTTCCATCCACATTTCTCTGGTGTTTCAAACAACACCCTGATTTTACATCGGCCACATAAGAAGGAACAATTATCAATGTTTAGAGATTGTTTGAAATTCATCTACATAAGAAGACTGTACCACTCCCTTTTAGAGTCCAAGCCTGTCTTGCAGCAGAGCCTTTAGATGTGGATCAGGGCGTATGCTTTTTCGCGTTTCCTTTCACATGACAGTTTCATTATTCTTGTCTTTAAAAGTCATTTATTGGCATAGTGCTGCATATTACTGCACAGTGTGAAAGGCACATCTCAAAATTATTTTCGTATAAATACCCTTCTGCAGCAAATACTCTTGCTTGAAGACGATGTGAGTGACTCAGGCAAGGCACTGGGAACATCAGTTCACATTTACTCTCACATCCTATCATCCCACCTTCTTTATTACAATTTGGAAGAAATATTTCATTGCTAGGTTCATAAGTGAAGATCTGATTTTTCATCCCAGTTCATGTTCTCACTTTAACCTTATACAGCAGTTTCAGGGTGTACTTCTACAGCTCTGCTGAACTCCCTAGACCGATTTTATGATGATACTTCTCCTTGTCCTATTTAATTTTTTTCCTGCTGCAAAAAGTTAACCCAATGTGAAAAAAATGAAATAACCCTCCGTTGAAGGAAGCTGGTAACCCTAAATGAAACATCTAGTTTTAAGACCAAGCTATGCTGATAGGAAATCATTGTCACAGATTAAAAAGGTTCAGTTTCTGTGAAGTGATGCGTTGCTTTGTGCACATTTGAGGTTTTGGAAGGATCTTGAATGGGAGCAGTGGTGCTGTTGACTCACTGCCGGTTCCCTCCGGATGGGACTTCTCACCCCTGCCTCACAGAGTGTTGGGTTTTTCCATCCCAATCATGCTTGGCAGCTGCCGGAAAAGGTGAGGGTTCTCTGTGCTTCTGCAGGGTATTACCTGGCCCTGGCTGCTGAAGGCCTGACAAGACAAACAAGCAACCTCAATTCCTGTTGCCTGGCCGCACCCTTTTAAAGGAATTTGTTGTATGTTCCCATATAGCAGCGGATTGTACAACCACTGGCATTGATGGTTGAATCACAGCGACCTACGCAAAACCAAGGGTGCCAATCTCAGTGAAATTCCTAAGTCTTTCAGCTCCTGAGGGTCTTCTGTGCACTTGAAAACATCTGTGGTTTCCTGCAGCTTTCCTCCCCGCAGGGCCTTTTGTCTCATGCCGCTTGGGCTGAGCAGGATCAGGAATTATGGCATGCCACCAGAGGCCTTGCAGCACTGCCAAGTGGGTCTGAGAAGAGCAAAATAAAACTTTTGTGTCAAGGTGTGGTGACACTTGTATATATTTGCTCCTTAATGTGCACTTGACAAACCTAGAGGGGTCAAGTGGAGGATGCGTGTGCAGCCTAACAGGTCTGGCAGCCATGGATGGCAGACCAGGTCACCCTGTGCTTTAAAGGAGCGGTGGAGATACCTGCAGACCCCTGGAGCTCAAACAGCACTCCGATGCAGAAGTGCTGGCAAGAGTGATTCCAGGTTGCCACTCCACCTCAAGCTCCCATTCATACCATCTTTCCTTATAAACCATTCTATCTGTATTTCGTATGTGGAGGATCACATATTGGTTTGCTTCTCCTCCTGCTGGCAGTCAGTTAAATTACTGTTAATACTGAGATGCCACAGCACGGGTTTGAACAGTTCGAAAGAACAGAGATCTGGTTGGTTGAAGTACAACTGAGAACTATTGAAATACACCTCCAAAACAGATTTAACAACTTCTTTCTTGCACAAAAGATTAAGGCAGAGAGAAAACGACACAGAACTGAAATAGTCCCTTTTTGAGCACTTTCTGAACAACTTTCTTAAAAAAACAGAATAAGGATGATGACAACAACAACAATAATAATAATAATAATAATAATAATAATAATAATAATAATACATAAATNATAATAATAATAAATCATTTAAGTTTCTTCAGACCAAACGGTTTTGTGCTGTCAGAGAAATGAAAGACATTTCTCAGAGTAGTCTTTTTATTGCAGAAAGGAAAGAGTTTGTTGATCACAGTGGTCAGGAGACTCATGTTTTTATTTCCAGCTGAGCTGCACATTTCCTGTGTGACCTTGCAACTCCCCCATACCTCCGTTTCCCATTTTTTATGTTGGATAATAAATATCTTAGTGAAGCAAGGCTGATGCTCTGCTTACAGATACTATTTGCAGCTCTTTGTTCAGACAGTGCCAGAAAGCCTGGAGTTTCCTTTAATGACTTGTATGGCTCCAGAACTGAGGGATAATGACAGGGGAATCCTTTTTTGTGCTGTGCAAGGACAAGTGTGTTACTCTCTTTTTCAGTGACATTTGTGAGGTTGCTTTGGGAGGAGTGTGGTCATTCTGGCACCTTGTGATGCTATGGAAATCCAGAGGTGGAAAAGGTGTCAAAATTGCCTTTCAGGAGTGGGAGCTGAATGAAAGAAGTAGTCCCCAAGCAACTGAAACTGAAAATTACTGTGTCCTTCACAGTCTGGGTTTCCTTTTCATGCTCTTGTCAACACCCCTTTTTGTCTTTTCCTGGAGACAGATGAACATACTGCCTCTATGCCTTTTCTAGTTTCATTCCTCTGAACTACATTTCGAGGAATGATGTCTTTCTCTCCATATGCACCAATGTAAGATTCTACTTCATCAACACAAAATTCTATGTCATTGCACAAGCCTTCATTTTGCTCTCGTGAAAGAAGTTCGCTTCCATGTGAAGGCAGTGTAAAGTCAACCTCTCAGTTTCTCCATCTCACCAGACCTTTTCACAGCTCCTAACCAAGGGCTGTGCATGGCTGTGCTTATGCAACACAGCAGACCTGATGGGATTTCAGCCATTTCCCAGAAAAGCTTTTCCCACCCTGAATTGAGACAGAATTTCCTGAAGCAAGTCTGGCAATCTGTGGCATATGTACCAAAGACAATAAAATGGCAGATTTCAAGTCACACCCAACAGAGCAAACACACAGCCAGCACACAGCTGGAGGCATGCAGATGTAGCAAAGGCATTGTGTCTCACACCCCCTGGGATTTCCTTCTAGAGGACAGCAGGGTGTGTGGAGGTTGGTGAGTACATCCAGCATCCCACTGGGATGTGGCTGGGATGCTCCCCATGCTTAACAGTATGGGGTACCCTGTGGAGGTCCCAAGGCTGAGTGATGGGCACAACTGTGGTTTGCTTTAGAGAATGGCAGGCTCTCCTTGGCACCTTGGAAACTCATAATGTCACATGAGAACAGAAGGTCATGGCATTATACAATAAAACCTAAGCCAACATTCAAGCCCACCACCCCTCTATTACAGTCACTGTTTGTGTTCTTAACATTTCAGGAAGGGCAGGTTGAAAAACTGGGTGAAGATGTGCAGCTCATTTTACCATGACTCCTAGCTGTCTTAAGCAACCTGGCAAAGGAAGGATTTTTTGCATTAATTTATGAGCACAGGAAGCAGTTTAAGGAAGACACAACCTTTAAGTTCCTGTGTTTCTTCCTCTTAAGTAAGGATCGTGCTTAGAAAACAATTAAACTGAAGTTCTGATTCACCTATTTTAAGCCATGTTCCTGCCAAAGGGAACAGATCTCTTCTTGTGCCGGAGAACTCATCCATGAGACCTGGCATCCTCTCCCTTTGCCATCAATCCCAGTTTTTTCACCATGTCTGCTCTCCACTGCTCGGACTGTGGCATTTGTGAAGCCTTCAGCTCTCTGGTAAAACGTAGCAAAGATGAAAGCTGACGTCTGTGGTAAGATCTCTTCTGCTCCAGGAGGCACAACCTCCAAAGTGCACAGACTGACTCTGAGGTAAATTCAGGGTAAAGTTGCTCAAGAGGAGCATATGGTGTTTTCAGAAAAGTGCTGGGGAGCAAGATGCTTTCCTTGGTCCTACATGCCCTCCCTGTCATGAAGTGCTAGTTTAGACCACACTGTAAGTTCAGTGCTGTTAAATGGTATCTATGGTATAAATACATATACATATACATATAAATACTGCCCACCACATATATAGCTGCTAAAAGGCAGATGGTGATTTTAAGAGTAGACTGCCCTAAGCAGTGCTTGAGTGGAGGAATTTTAAATGTTTTTGAAAAGTTTAGTGCCAGGACCAATTTACAGGGCTGAACAAGAAAACACCCGCCTTGGGCTCCAGTCTCCCCAGTGTGAGAGATTTGCAAGCCAGAAGAGGTAAAGAGTTGGACTCCCAGTGGGCCCAGGCTGTATTCGTTCAGTAGAGGAATTTTGGCCAGCCCTGGGAGACAAATAGGAGCCCTTGGCAGATGGTCTGCAGAACGCAGTGGTAGAACAGCCCGTGCAGGAGTACAATGGCAATACTGTTTCCCATTGACTAAAATAATGAATCATGGCTTCCCCTTGCTACTGTCGTTCACACAACCTTTACAATAATTTATAATTAGATTAGTTGCCCTTTGGATAGGTGCACATGCTTTTTTTTGAAGGGTTGCTAAGGTAACTGATGATTTCCTTATTTCATCCTGTGTAAGGGGAAATTTTACTTCCTAGTGAGCCTGAACTTGAGACTGAGTAAAAACAGATACTTGTTTATCAGGAGTTTCAGTGTTTCTACAGTTATCAAGCAGAGGACTCTTTACATGTTTTATGGGGAGATGATTGTAGTGTTTCATTTTAGTTGTAAAAGAAGAGCTACTGTAACTCAGATGAGTTGTTTCACCTCAAAGATAAGAGAGTGGAATTTTTAATTTAAATCTTTAAAAGTCTTTTGAAACTTTCTTATAAACCTTTACTCCAACTGTTCTCTTTGCTCTTTTCTCTTCTCTGGCTGAAAGTGCAGTTACTGTTGTGCGTACAAAAAAAAAAAAAGAAATCCAAGAAACCAAAAGAAGCCTGTGTGGGTGGGATGGCAGTGTGCCTCTGCTTGACCTGACCAATTCTCTCTTTGAAGAGCAGAAACCGGAGTTTTATAAATCAAACATCTGTTTCGATTTTCAGGAGAGAATGATTCCTAGATGTCCTCCCTCCTCTCCTACTTACATGAACACAGAGGCCCAACGAACTGAGGGAAGCTGCTACAGGGGTTAAGCTGCACGTCTCTTAAGCCGTGGGAAACCTCATATACACCTTCAAAATAAACTGCAAAATTCCCCAGTGTCCCTGCCCTCTACCACTCTGTAACACAGAGGAAAAAGGGAAAGAAGTTCTCTGGCTTCTGTACAAATGGAGCCCTTGTGTGCTGCGTGGTAGCAGCTCTCTCGACCCTCAGCGTGCGCCCTGTGAGCAGCTTGCTCCCAGGCAGCCTGCCTGTGGCCTGAGCACAGGGACCAAGGGGCAGCAACGCCCTGGGAGGAGGCCAGGGGAGGGTAACAGCACGCAGCGCCAGATGACCTTACACAGGGAATTTCCCTTCTCTCACTGAAGCTCCCTTGTGCGTCCTGCTCTTGCGGATTCATCCCCAAATGCTCTTTTCCTCAGCAACCGGATTAGGAAAGCCGGCCCCCACTACCCATCCATCATCTGCATTCGTGCAAGTCCCCAGCGATGCTGGCAGCAACAAGGTGCAACAGCCAATGCTTGGCAGGCATGCTGCTGTGCAGAGGTGTAAAAAGAAATTTCTACAGGAAATACTGGTTGTAGGCTCAAAAGTAGTCTCTAATTCAATGAGTTAAAGGACAAAGGTGAATACATTTTATTATTTGATCCGTCATAAAGTTCAATGCAATTCAAGGTTATTGTAATAAATAGAAATGTTTATCTAATCTTTCTCCATATGATTCCTTGTGAATTGTGTGATCTGTCTTCAGTGACACAGAAACGTGTAACTATAACCAAGAAACAAGCAGATAAGTGTTTTGAAGAGTATATATCTGATTTTATATCAAACAGTACCTAAAGAGAGGTGTGACCTGGGATACAGGTCTTTGTGGATATTCCACTGACAGCATGCTGTTCAGATGGGTTTTCACACAACAACCAAACCCCACAGAAATTCTTCAAAATGTCATCCCGAGAAATTCCACAGTTAGCACTTCTCTCTCCCTCTACTCCTCCCTCTCTCAATAAGGGATTTCTATAATACTCTTGAGTAAGAGACACCAATATTGAGAGCAAATTGGCTGATACCATTCATCCTGTTTGACCACAGGAGAGGATGTTATTTTGAGTCACTACAAAGAAAAAACCCCGGTTCTTAATCAAGAGTAAAGATTTGTGTCAGATGGTGTCTCAAACTACTTATGGAGTGTGAAAATCTACACTGTGCCTTTTCTAATTTTATCAGTAAATTGATGTGGTTGATGGCTTTTGAAGGGAATAATCCTTTGCAAAAAGCTATATTTTAACTGAAGCTTTCCATAAGAAAAAGTTATTTATAACAATTTTTTTCCCATGGGAACTATTTTGTTTTCTTTTTAGTTGTCTATTAAAGAAAATTATAGTCTTTATTTCTAAAAGAATTTTCACTTAAAGATAATTTAGAATTAAGACTATGATCAATTATTTAGACATTGGAGATTATTGAAAGTAAGTCTATTGTCAAAATCAAACCAAAACTCATTGTGACATTTGGAATTTCCAACTTTTTGCTTTTAATTTTGCTTTTCTTTTTTTGATCTTTTGTCCTAACTAGGTTTGGGACTTTGTATTACATGTTGAAAACTTGATTTGAAGGCAGAAACTATTTTCCTCTTGAGATTTTAAATTTTAAAAGGAGGTATTTACTTGGTGAGTGCACAAAAAGGCGCACACACAGAGCAGCAATAAGCAACCGGAAGAGTGACTCAAAACATCTTGCAGATCCTGAGTTTCTTCCAAGATCTCAGTTCTTTTTTTCTGGAGAGTTGCCCTGTTTTATATAAACTTGGTCTGTATAAATATAAACCAAAAATCTTTGGTCAGGAGAACCAAGACAATTGATTCTTGGGAAGGCTGACTCTTGTCAAATACCCAGTGAATTTTTAAGGCATCTAAAAGCTATCTTAAAGGTATCTTTAAGCCCACTAAAGCAGGCTGCACCTTTGGTCTCATTTTTCCTTCCCCAAGAGCAGTGGCAGTACCCTTTAACTGGCAGAAATCCCAGCTGTCAGCTCTTGAAGCACGATGGGATAGTGGAATGTGGTGGTCTGTCCAAAGCTAAGACCTTAGCTGGACAAGGGTAGGACTTGGGTTGTGAGCAGAATGCATGGAAAGAGGAGGCTTCTTCTAGAAGTGATGTGGTATTTCTACACTGTCCCAGGTTGCTAATTTGGTCTGTTCAAATGCACTGTCAGGGCATGTGTGCAGCAGTTGTTTCCAAGTCAGAGTGGGGAGAGTCACAGGAGGTAACAGTATGAGTAACTGTGGTTAAACCCATCTCTACCAGTGGGGAAGCAGAAGATAATAACACTGTAAACTGAGCACCACTTCTCTTATAGTTAAATGTATCTTTTAATTAAAAAAAAAAAAAAAAAAAATCCAGAAATTCCTTTTAGAAGTAAAAGGAAGAGGTGGTTGTGGGGTTTTTTTTTGGAAAGTTGGAGTTCACCTGGAGTACTTGGAGAAATTGTTGTTCAAACAATCTGAAACTATCAAAAAGCTAAGATGCAACCTATGGGAATAACCTGGGATTTCAAATTGTCTGACTTGAAACAGGTAATTGGATTTCAGAGTGCCAAAGTGAGAAGATAATCTTCAAGGTATGAAAAACAAATCATAAAGATGCAAACTAAAAATAGTACTAGTTCTTGCATAACAAAACAACCTCTCTTTGCTTTTTGAAGAATGATGAGTCTTTATCACCTCAGGTGTTTCAGCTTTGAGAAATGGTACAAAATTGATGACCTGTAAGCACCGATGTTTTGTGGACCCGTAAAACCACAGTCTTTAGAGTGGCTATTCTTTTTCTTTCTACAAAATCAAAGAAAAATAACGGAAGTTAAGGACACAGCCATTCACACAGAATTCTACTGGCACAGCAACACTGAGAAAGGAGATGAAGAGTTAGGATGCTTCAGAAAACATGAACAAAACATGGCATTAACTCTGCCACCTGGCATGTGAAAAAAAAAATGTGTAAATAGAATGCTACGCATGAATTTCTTTTCTTCTGTCTTCTCTGATTCCAGTGCTGGTACGCAACATAGCAGCAGTTCACCACTTGTAATAAAATACATGGAAAACATACTATGTTCAAACTGGTGTAAACTCAAAAACTTGTTATTTACGTGCAAAGAATAATTTACATTACAATTACAGTATTTACAATACTTTGAAATGTCCTAAGCACCTAAACGCATGCTACTGGCATAGATTACACGCAAAATGCAGATTGAGAACCATCTAAATCCGAATTCATACTGCGTTCACAGACATCAGTTTTGGCTGTAGTGCTCTCACACGGAAAAAAGGAAATTCCTCCTCTGAATGTTTCAAATACAAACTTAGAGATGTTAGGAATGCCACAAGTGTGGAGATATACAGTTTATTTGAATAAACACTTCTTGTGTTCACTTTGCTTTTGCATGGTTTTGGTCAACTACTTCTCACCCTACAGGGATACTCTGACAGTACTATCGTCTCTTCAAGGCAGAGACTTCTGGCCAAGAATGTGTAATAGTATCCAGAGAATATGTAGTAATACCCAGAGCAAAGGTAAATTAATGCCAACCATGACTGCTACATGGTTTTGTAACACAAATAATAAGATTACCATGCAGTCAGTGATTATGTCTCCAACCATGCACAAGCTGAATTCCTGCCAGCCATTTCATCAGTTCAAATCCTCCCCCCGTTGCTTTTATGACCTTCCATGAAATACATGTAGGCTATTATTCAGCTCTTTTCAACACTAAAAACACCATCCAGCAAAGTTTGCTTCTCGAGAACAGAGAGTCTTTCGAGCACGCTGTTACTTCTGCAGAAGACAATTTCCCTCCACATACAGCCCTGACCCTTCCCTCTGCCAGCTAGCTATCACACTCTCTTTGGGTAGGAGAGCAAGTATTTTCCAAACTACCTCAGCACACATTTTATCCTGTAGATTTGCAATGCCTGTGGTGGCAACATGAAGACTCCTGGCAGGAAAGAGGGGAATTTTCACAACAGTTGTCTTTGTACATGATGTCAGTCAAGAAAGGTGTCAATACCTGACAAAGCACCTGGTTTGTTCAGACCTTAGTGAGCTGGGAAGTGCAGGACAATGGGGTCTTCCTACCTCTGCTGTGTTTCACCTGCCAGAGGGTGGAGGAGCTGAAGCGGAGCCTGTTTGCTCAAAAGGAGGACCTTTTGTCATGGTCTGGGGAGCTCTGTATCTTCAAGTGTTTGAGATGAACACTGCATAGTGAGAAACTTCCTGGTTTTGCCTATGAGCACAAGGTTTTCAGCCTTAATCTCCGAGGGACCTCTTTTCTGTAGAGAGTTGCGCATTTTCAGCAGAAACCTCTGGAGGGGAGCATCCCGCTGCTGTGCTGGCACTAGTCGAGGTCAAGGCAAAGCTGAGCTGAAGAGTGACTGGTGGCCCTTGGTGAGGCAGCAAACAGCACATGGCACTCTCACATCTTCTTTTGAGATGTCATCCCGGCGTTGTCAGCAGCATTTACGCAGCAGGCTGGTACCACATCAGCATGTGCTACCAAAGCCTGCCCACACTCGACCTTGACCAAAGACTATTGGGTTTGGGAAGGCAGCCTCTATGCCTCTGTTTCCTCCAGCCATTTCTAGCTGTTTATGTTCTTTGATTAATGAAGTAGGTACAAAATTAATGTATATGTAAATAGTGACCATGATTCATTTATCAAGCCTTATGGATTTATTAGTTTCAAGTGGATGGGACTCTCTTTCAAAGGCACTAAAAGCTTAGCTTGCTGCTCCCATGTGTGTTGGTGGGACTGAGCACGTTTTTGGCCATCATTAATAGATCTGATATCCATCACCACTAGGTGAACTAGCGACACCTTCCACTGATAGGTCACGCAGCCTAAACTTCTAGGCAATGTGAGGCTCAGATATCTAAGGGCAAACAAGACAGACATTTGCACACGGAAAATCTGTGGGCACAACTTTTTTCCTCCTGTTAACACCGGTTCTTTAGCTGTCAACATTGCAACTTCTAACTTTTAGTATCGGTGGCAGTTCTTCTCCTGCTTGCATTTTTCGTAATTTCTCCTTGGCTATATACTAGCAATGCCCCTCCAATCAGGCATTGCTGTCAGCTGGCAAATGGGATCGAAAAGGGGCCATAGCATGCAGGCATTTACAAAAAACAAGAATGACTCTGAAGGACTGACCACAAGGCTGTGGGTGGCTGCATCCGTTTATATCATTATTGAGAGACAAATATCCAGAGGTTTCAGTGGAAAAAAAAAAAGAGTCAGGAGGAGAGAGGAAGTTCAATGCACTTAAAAGATCTGCTAAGCCCTCCAAAATTGTGAAGGAATGATCTGACAAACAGGTAGTAGAGGGGGAAATGAGCACAGGGGTTTTTAGTCATATCCTGTGATTTAGCTTATAAAACATTTGATTTTAGGTAATTTAGGTAATAAGTTTTTCTTTATGATATATAAAGAGTTTTTGTGTACCTCTGACTTCAGAAAGTTTTTATCGACAGATCTGGGTTTCCTTGGTTCTGTCCCTGGGTTTGTGATCTTTCAGGAAGGACAGAAGATTTAAGACATGTTCTGACAGATCACACCTTACACTGGGATCCTGCTGTCTCAAATCTCAAGGAAGCCCCTTCCATATGTGTTGAACTTAGGCTCAGAGTTGTATGAATGGGGATAAACAGCCAAATCACCTGTGTTCAACAGCTTGGTTAACGATGTTTTCCAACTGGCCACTGGAGATAAACGAGAAGAATCCATGGATCATGATCCCCAGTCTTACATTCTCTTTTAACACCTGAGAATGAAAAGATCATACGAATCTGTAAACTTGAACATTTACTGGCTGAATGACTTAAGCAAAAACTCTTTACTGCTGGAGTTGGCTACAGTTTGTATCACGTTACAGGGTATAATGATACCTAGGCAAAATGCATACAGGTTTAGTTGGAGAGCTGTTAAGTAATCTGAACTGTTTGTACTTACTCCTTATTAGATGTATTGAATTAGTTCCGCAAGGGTGTGGAACCTGAGTGCCTGACACTGCAGAACTGAATGGCAACAGAGAGATGACCCCAGCCCCAAACCCTCGTGGTGTGTAAATGGATGCTGCCTAACCCTTCTGGCTACACATTTCAGTGGGCTCAGAAAAAGTGGCATTCCTGGAAGCTGATGAAAGCCACGGGCTCAGCCCTTGTGGGGCAAGCAGACAGAGAACAAATGGAAAATCAAAGCAAAAGGTTCATTCAAAAATGATACAAGATTTTAGTGGAATGTCCAAAGTTATTGATTATGAGACATATGCAATGTTTTCACTTTCTCAGATCTCATCTTAGTGAGGAAGCTACGTGGAACAAAACTGTGAAAGATGCTTGTGGATCGATGAGCAAGGTAGTTTTGCATCACAAAGAGGGTGAAAATAGCTGAAAAAGAGAAAAAAGCAGAATAATAACAGTGTTGGGACGACTCTCAGAATAGGAAGCCAGGAAGACTTTATAGTGGGGTTAGATAACACAACATAAGAGACACAGAGAAAATTGTAAGTTTGGAATACTATCTTGACTTGGCATTTTGACTGACCTTGTAGATTGAGAGAAAATTAAACAGGAGGGATATTCAGTATTCAAATTAACAGTTTAGGCAGGCCCCAACAAGAGGCAGAGGATGGAGGTCAGTGGATTAAATAAAAAGAGAAAAAAGGAAGCAATGGCTTGTATATTCAGAGCAGAACAAGAAAAAGATATAATATGTGATATGGGAGGGGATAAAGATAATAACAATAGTTGAGAAGGATGTCAGTAACTTCAGAAGATAAAAAAAGAACCAAAATTTAATCTGTCTGGAGCAGAGGCTAACTCAGAGGTGCTTATGGGTAGAATCTACAGGATAACACAACTGATTTTACAGGCTAAGGAGAAGACAGTTGCACAGGGGGGCAAAAAAAAAACAACCCAGCTCTAAAGGACGAGTGCTGAAAGTTGTAGGTGTGAAAGTGAACTTTTGTAAGATATGAAGGACCAACAAGATGTACAAAAAGGACTGATACCTGAAAGAAAAAAAAAAAAAAAGAAATCTGCACCAGGTAACAATTGATAATCAAAGGAAAAAAATATTTGGAAAGCTTTCCACTCAGAATTACATAAACAGTATTTAATTATAGTGACTAACAGGAAGAAAAATCCCAGGACTCTCTTTAATCCAAAATAGGTTGTAAATCCAAAACATAGGAAGAGGAAGAAAGCGTGTACAATATTGTTTCCTAAAGCAGCAAAAATTAGACCCATGAGATACCCTGAGTGCAACAAGGCATTTGCTTGAATCAATTAAATTTGGATGATGCATATTGTACTTTCTATTCAGTCTGAGAGCTAGCTAGCTAGTGTTTGCTTGACTCTCCTTCCTGCTGTACTTGCTGTCTGGTCACACAAGTGTTCCAAGTCACTGAAATTCTGTGTATTGCTGTCATGTCTTGACCTGTTCTTGACTGTCCTTGTGTCTGTCTTTGTTCAACTCTGAGTTTCTCCGAAGGAAAGCCAGTTGGCAGCAGACAGACGAATTTAGCTCAAATGCAGATGTTCAAGATGACACACCCTTCATGCAGCAGTACCAACGAACAACTCTTCCGAGAATCCACCCTGGTGGGAAGAGCACTGCATTTATTTCAGCAGCTAGAAATGGGCAGGTGTTTGATAAATAAGTTTTCATGTGTGTGGTTAGTCAGGGAAGTGGTTATTGTGGTTACTAATTATAATGACTGTCATTTACCCCGGTTTCTTACACCGAAGACCGATTTCTGTGGATTGATTGCAGATATGGCAACTTTGCAAATTCAACAAGGCTAAATTTACAAAATCTCAGGTGCAGTGTAAAGTGGATGCTAAGGGGAAAAGGGTGTTTGACTCTTGGACACAAGGCGGCACATGCATAATTTTAGCAGCACACAGACATTGGAAACAATGCCCAGATGAACAGCTCCCATCTCCACCTCCTGCCCCTCTCCATGCTGGGGGGAGACACTATAGTTTCAAAGCAGTGATGGAAATTGATGAGAGACTCAGTTAGAAGAAGGTGAGGCAGCTTTTAATACCGGGTGCAAATACTGAGGGAGAAGAAAGAGAAACTAGGGTTAGTCAGAAGGCTAGGGACTATGAAAAGCCTGGTGAGAACCACAACGAGCCTGTTATCTGACTGGTTTATTTTACATTTTATAAAAAAATGCAGTCCTTTCTCAGTGAGCCCATTCATCCTTAACAGCCTGTAAATCTTGATTTTGTAAGGAAAAGACACAGTTTGAATCAGAGGCTGCCATCCTACACCCTGGGCACGACCATGTTCAAAGACATTCCTTGAAGATACTCACTTTGTCTGATTGGAACGGGTCACCTGATACTGCCCATGGCCCCATCTATTCATGGAAAAGGTAACTGCAAGGCAACATTTATTTTGAAAACACTTGTTACTAATTAGGAAACTCTTTGCTTATTTGTGTAGAGCCAGATGATCAGCCAAATTCAAATGGATTGAAACCCAGTGTTTTTGTAGATATTTGCTTAATTTTATTTTAATACCTTTTATTGCATTATTTTCTGGTTCCACCAGATGAAGAAGATTTGGAAAGTCAGTTGTGCAAGTTTTGTCTGAGTCTTGAGCCAAATCATTGTTGCAAAATTTATCTGAATCAATAATTTTGTCTACCTAAAGGAAAACTTAACAGTGGGAGGAGTTTCACTCATTGCCAACATCCAAATATTTGGATGAATGTGTACAAATGTTTTCCCTCTTACAAAATGTGTAAGAGGGAAAAAAAAAGAAGACAGAGTCTCTAAGGATGCTTATAGATAATTATGTGAAGGATGGTGCTTTTGTGACTTAGCAAATATTGCTAATATTTAGCAATTATTTGCATGTGTAAAGAGGTGTATGCTCTGACAATGAGATTTAGTTACTTATTTCAGAATTTCTCTTTTTCCTTTGAGCTGAAAAAGCACACACCGGAAGACAAATAAGTTGCAGGGGAGAGTCTTAGAAGTGGGTCTCTAGGCTTGCTGCTTGTATCTAGTGTAATAGTTCATGGAGCTGCCTGTTGTGTAATTTTTTTGAAATTGCTTCAAGCAGGTGACAATACAAGTGTGACTTATTCTCACAGGTATCTTTGAATACAGGAATCTTGAAAGAAGGAGGAGGAAGCAGTCTGAAGACAGTGGAGAACACAAGAAAATATATCACCACTCACAAAAAAAAAAAAATATAGTAGGTTTGGCTACTTAGGTGTGTTGTAGATCTAAAATTTTCAGTGAAGTGTTTAGGGTCTGGTGAGAATAATTGTCAAGGAGGAGTGCTGGAGTTGAGCAGTATTGCACCAAGCAGTTCTTCTGTGGTAAATGTGAAATTAGCGGGACACTTCAGTCTTCATGAGGTTGGTGGGGCTGGCCAACTGTGAGAGGAGGAACTTTTGCTACCCCTTGACACCCACACACTTCCTCATCAGCACTGGACTTGATAACATGGTGTGTAAGAGACCACTGTCCTCCTTGTCCCTTGCTGATAACAGCATATACTCCCCACCTAGCACTGAGCCCTGCAAACCCCATGGAGATGGGAAAATTGTCCTACCAAACCCCCTCGGCTTCACTGCTACTGGGCAGTGATTTCCTTCGCTGTGGAGACATGATGTCTGTCCTGAAAAACTCAAGGAGGAAGAGGAAGGACCCCAGATCTCCTCTTTTGCTGAAGGGACAAATCTGTGGGAAGACTTAGAGATGACTGTGGTGACCTGTGAAACAAGAAAGGAGAAAATCATACAAAAAACCCCACCTGCTATTCTGGAGATAACAGAAAGCACACATAGTCCTGGGAGCAGTCCAGGTTTTCCCATTTGGACTGTGCCCTTTGGCTTTCTCCTTCACCCAAAATGCAAAATGCTGGCTGCAGATGGGAAAGACTGGGGCAAGGCTGATGGTCCTGTGGGGGTGAAAAAAACCCCATCTGTCAAGTTTACTTTGGTTTATCCGAGCTAGTTATGGGCTCTCCAGGCAGCCTCCAGGCAAGGTAGAGGAAGAGGATCTGGTGGGGCATCCACAGTGCTCGGTGTTCAGGGAGGAGCCTGAACAGGAGTGTTGAGGAGTGGTGCCTCTGTAAGGTGCCAGGAAGGCTCCAGGGGCAGGCATGGTGGGAGTGGGGGTACAGATGCACGGGGCTATGCATTATACACATTCAGTGCTGCTTTTCTTCTCTGAGAGTTATTCCCACTCGCCGCTAGCGGATGTGTCCTGTTTGTGGCTGGAAGTGTGCAGCTGGCTGAGTTTCTCTGCCCGGGTGAGGTGGTGTTGTTCCGCAGGCAGGCACGATAAGGCGTGTGAATCACACCGTCCCAAAGGCTTGGCATCCGTGTGAGTCATTGTTTTCCTACCATGTATTACAATTCCTTCCTGTTTTGCAGCATCTGGGGGTTTGTTGTCCTTGTGACCAGCCCACAGCACTTCGAAAACTGACCGAGGTTCAAATGTAAGAGTCGGCTGGGTACAGTATTTTCTGTTTTGTAGGAAATCTGACACTTACCGTCTGTTTCGGACAAAAATTAAATAAAAGAAACCTTTGAAATACCCTGCAGGAATAAACGTCTTGAAAGCACCTCTGGTTGATTGGTTTTTTTAATAAGTTTTTAGGCCTTTTGGATACTAAATATTGCCTTCTGATAGTAGCTGTCTTAAAGTGTCTAAACTTCTCCTAAATAAACACTGAAAATTGCTTGAATTGAAAAATGGGATTTTTTTTAATTAAAATATCAGTAAGTTTTGACATTACCACAACACAACACTTACAAAATCCTAACAATATGGACCCTGTTTTGACATGTGATTTTGACCAAAAATCCCCATTATTTCTGTCAAAAGGATCAATCAACATATTTTTGGGCTATCTCTTTGTATATAGATGCATACACGCAGAGACCTGCAAAACACGAAATTTTTCAGAAACAAAACACAATAATTCAGAAACCTAATAATTGAAATTGAAAACTATCCCGTTTTTATATCCCACATTTTATATATTTTAAAGAAACTATTGAAATGCTTTCTTTATTTTCATTCCACTAAACGTAAATCTAAAACATTTGACACACGGTCAGTTACTTAGGAAAAAAAAATAAATGAAATGGTTAGTATTTAAATTCTTCAGAAGACAAATATTGGAACATTACTGAACTGTGAAGACACTGCATAATGGATTTAGCAATCAGATCTAAATATATAAGTGCAACATTATATGTTAGCTCAGGGTGAGAATATAGGCAACATAGTTAAATAGGAACCACTGACCAGATACTTGTGGGTTGTATGTAAGTTCCCCCTGTAATGCCAGTGCCAAAATAGCTTAAGAAATGTACTGAAAAGAATTAAGTTGAAACTAAACTTTTGTTTTGGTGGTTTTTTTTTTTTTTTTCATTATTTAATGTGTGCCACCAATGCAACTATTTCTGCAGCACTATTAAAGATGTTGATAAAGTACAAAGTGTTCGTGGAGGAGCCACAGGAGCGAGTAACGGCTTGAAAAACATGTCCCATACTAGGAGATTCAAAATAGTTGGTTTACCAAAGAGGAAGTCAAGAGATGATCTGATCCCAGCCTGTCAGCACACTCACATAATGACCAAGCCTTTGACTTCATCTCTTAAGCCCGGCAGATGAAAATATCACAGGAACCAGAGATCGGCAACTGAAGCAAGACAGGTGAAGATTAGAAATAAAGAGCAGATTTTCAGCAGCAAGCCTAAATAATCTTTGAAGCAATGTTTTAAAATACGTGGCAGGTTTTTCAGCTGAAAGTTTTAATTTGGAATTTTGGTATTTAAAGAGGAAAAATACGCTTTTGCCAGATTAAAAAATATTGCAGAGAAATTTGGTGATCAGTGTTATTTAAGAGGCCAGCCCAGATGTCAGGAGTGATTCCTTTTGGTCTTACACTCTGGAAATTCTTTGTCCTTGTTCAATTTTGTATTCTTTCCACCATGAGGGTGTGATGGATGGGGTTTGTGTTGCTCGGGTTTTTCAGTGATGCATTGTGTTCCACTAAAAAATTGAGAGGTTGACTTCAGCTCTCTGGAAAGAAAAGGATTGTAGGTTGCTGTTGCCAAGGGAGAGATCAGACCTCTGAGCATTGGAGGGTTGGAAAAGAAGAGGGTATGTCCTAGAGAGCAGTGGGAAAAATCTAGTGCTACTCAAAAAGTCAATGAGTTTGCTGCAACCACCCATGGACAAAAGAATCTGCCTGCAGAGACACAATGGGCTGGGGAAGAAATGCATAAACCTTTCTATTTCTAGACCATCTGACTTAGTTGCTTAGAGTTTTCCCAATTAATAAAGTGAAGTGTTTTCATTCTACTTCCATTAAAACTAAGCATTTCTCACTGAAATTGATTTATGGTGTTTTCAAGGACCTAATGTTGGAGGAGGGTCTAGGCACACAGCCTTCAACACTCACCAAATTAAGATACCTTGCATTTTATTTTTGAATGTTCAATCCCCCCAAATCCTTCCGAAGTACTGGAAACTTTTATGCTGCTTCTCCACTCTGTGGTGCCCATGTGACATTTTGTAAGCTCTAGCAAGTTCAAATGCAAATCATGGTCATCACCTTCCCCCTGACAACTACTAGTGAGGATTATTTGTTGGTTGTGTTTACAACGATGCTTGGTGGAGAGCCTTCACAGACTCCTCAAGTGGCCTGAGACACCCAGACCCGACTGATCTTCATGTCCCTTGGTTCAGTTTCCCTAAGCTTGTGTGTCCTACTATTTTTCTAGTCTCCCTTTAGTCCTCTCTCAAGCAGATGACTCTACATCTCTCAGTCTTTCTTCAGTAGCTTTATTTTCTAGCCCTCTGATCACCCTCATTCTTCTCTTCTGGATATCCAGTTGTAATGTATGTAATTGTATGTATATTTCCTCTTTCTTAAGGTGAAAAGTTGAGCACAAAAGTGATTTGAAGATGTATCAGTGGAGCTCAAGCAGTTTCTCCCTAGGTTTCAAGTTATCCACCTGACCTCATGACCTGGTGGGAGTTCTGATTTCGAAACCATCTCCCTCCAGATGCCTTTCTGCAGAGCAACACTCTCCCATCACTTCCCACCCTGTGTTTGTACTATTTGATTGCCGCTGTTTGTCTAGAATTTTGCATTTGTCACAACTGAAAACTGAATCCACTGTTCAAAGACCTTTTCTTTAATGTTCAGAAATTACGCTGAACTCTAACCTTGCTTTCCAGCACATCCAACTTGGCAGTTCATATCACACTGATGGTGCAAGAAACACATTCATTCTTCCATCATCTGGGTGGTTGCCAACAATACTGAATACCTGACTTGGATAGACCCAAGGAAAACTTACTCCATACATACGTCCTGTTTGACATTTGTGTCATCATTACTTGAAGTAATTCAAGCAATTTCCAGCTTTGAACTAAATGCTTAGGAACTATCTTAGAATAGTATAATCCAACCCATACTCACTTAAAAGAATGTCATATAGGACTGTGTTTCTGAAGTCTTACTTAAACCCAGAGCTCTAAAAAACTGATATGCATGCAATAGTACACCTAGCATGCTTTTCATTTTTTTCCAGGACCTAATGTTATGTACATACCTGCTTTTGCTTTGATATTTATGCTACCCTCAAATATCTAGAATGATGCAGATTTTGAACTACCAAATGGGAACAGAGAACAGGGAACTAACAGCTGGCACTGCAACCATTGCTTTTTGTTGTCTACATGATAAGCATACACGAAAAGCAGGTTATGATTTTGATTTCTTTGGAAGACTTTCGCATAGGGAATATTTGAATGGGAGTTTAACATAAATAGGATGCAGAAACCCAGTGTTCCAGTAATAATACCGTGCATTTATAAAATTGTTTTCTTCAAGGTCCTTTATAGGTCTTATACAGTAATGGTACCAAAATATACCTGACTGGTTAAAGGAGAAAGAATGATCTCTACTAACTTAGAATGGGATGAAAAGTTTTAAAGGCAAGAATGCCAATAGGAAAACCCCTTGAAATCTTCCATTCAAAATATTCTATCTGCTCTGAATTGATATCTTTGGAGAATAATGATAAAAAGCTGTATCAGTTGCAGTCCCATTAGCTGCAAGTGCAACAGATAGAAGGAGGAGAATGCGCTCAGTAGTTCTCTGTGGGAGAGGCAAAAGCACAAACTGCAAGATGCACTCATCACCCCAGAGAAATTGTTATTATCTGCTTTCTGCACACCCATTATTATGGGGCTGTCAATTGGGTGGATAAAGTTGGTTATTATCCTTTTAAAGGGTGACACCTCCTGCGTCTTATCCTCATCGTAACCTTGCAAGGCCTGAGGTCTATCCCCACAGTTTTCCTGACAATCACACAGAGGTTTACAACAAACATGTATCATCCTACCCTACAATCCACCAATCACCCTTGCTTGGTGTCCCAGATGGTCTACTCCTAGTATGAAATTCTACAAACATGAGGGGTGCAGTCTGGTGGCTACAGCACCTACCTCTGTCCTCAGCAGTGGAGCTGCAGTCAGTAAGGGGCTGGTACCTGGGGACTACAGCATACACAAATTAAGTTCAAATTACTGGGAGCAGTGCACTTGCAGATGCAGAGGATGAAACTCAGATAGCAAAACTCAGATAGCAAAACACCATGGGTGTCTCACTCTGCAGTTCAGAAAATAGCTCAGCAGCTCAAAGTTTTGCATAACTCATTCATAACACCTGTTCCTCAAGGCGGGCATTCACCCTTGCACAGGACATTTGAGAATGCAGGTCTTTTTCTAGCCCTTGGTGTTTGTTTGAATCTGAAACTTATTGTTTTGCAAACCGTTTGCACTTACCTGCTCTGTTTCCTTGAGCTTCCACTGACACATTTCCATTGAAGTCCAAACTATGGCCTGAGAAACTACCTAAGTTCAGCTAACCATTCAATCTTTGCTTTGAGAAGGATGAGGCTCGGCAGGCTTCATTATTCCCCCTACAATGCAATCTATGTGTTAAACAGCAGGTGAGTGCAATGGAATGTCTCCACTGTGGAAGTGCCAGGTGGCTGTACCGAGAGCAACAGCATCAGACTGTACTTTTGACCCACATGTACGTGGCCTCACCAGACACCTTTCCTCTGAAGTTTTCCTATAAGGACTCCTATACACTACAGAGCATTGAGCTCAGTATTTTTACTTTGGAGGATGCCAGAGCCATAGGATTTATTTTTGCAGTTTCAAGAAAAGAGAGCTTCACTTTAATTTTTAACATACCATTGATGTCAGACCAAGAGCTTGACAAGTAAGGAGCTTATAGTGATAAAGGTCAAATAAAGTAAAAACATATTACAGATCCTGTTTGAAGAGCACTCAAAATTTCAGCTCAATCACCTGTTCAGCTGATCATCAGTCAAGAGAGGGATTATATCCTTGCATCAAAAAGTCAATATTGCACCTTTCTGTGCAAACAACACTTTCACAAGTATTTTTGCTTTCAGCTGTGATTGTCAAAAAGGAAGTGTATGGCAAACAGGATGCAATCAGACAGTTCATAAGATGGGCAACGCTGTCTCACTGGAACGGTTACAGTGAGGTGAATTTACTATTGTTGCTAAAACTTTGTCCAAATATATTCATGTGTGCTTAGTCTGGGGCTTTGGCAGGAAGCTTTAATGCAGAAACAGCATGCCCTTCCGTCCTCTGTGTGTTTGAAAGCTCTTTCACTGTGAGTCATCGGAATCCTGTGGTTTGTGTATCCTGAGAGGAGAAGAGTTCTCTGTGATTATCAGACACCATGAAAAAGTAGCAGTTTGGAAATAAAATGATAAGGAAGTTCATTATTTCATAGGAAATGTCGACTAACGGCTTTTTTTTTAATTATTGTTATTTCTCCTGCAGATTTACTGTCTTGTGTGGATTCTTGTGAGTGTACATGGTCCTCTGTGGTTTGGCTTCAGAGGCATGTATTACTTTTCAGAAGGTTCATAGAAGGGGGTTCTCCTTGCAAGTTGAAGAAAAGATTTAGAAAAGATTTACAAATTTAGGCTCCTTAAAACAAGGGAGTCACCCGGAATGGTGATCCAACTGCTGAACAGATGAGCAGATCTGTGCCACTGTGTGATACCCTTCAGTAGCTTTCAAGGTGCGTCTTATCTCACAAGATATGATGGGAAATATGTCCATTGTTACCAACTTTCTGTTATTGCCCCAATGACACATGAGTGGACTAAACCAAGTATGTTTCCCCAAAGTGATGGGGATTTCTTGTTTGTGCTTTCTCCAGAGGGTCCTCAGCAGTTCCGATTGACTTATTTGTCTTTATACCCTGCTAGAATTAGGCTCCTGTCACTGTGCTGGATTGTTGAGACAGAAGACATTAACAAAATGCTCAAATGGGATGAAGAATTAAAAATTCAGGATTTTTTTCAATCTTCTGTTATGTCCAGAGTGAAACTATCACTATGCGGGATCTCCAACTTTCTACAAAACTATTTCACAAAAGTGTATTAGAAGAGTGCTTTCACTGACACATTTGGGGTGTGTTTGCCTGAGGGATGGTTCACTAAAGCAGCAGAAGTGCCCTTCAAGAAAATTCTTCTTTTCCTGGAAGAGGAAGAAAAGAGACATAAAATAACTCCAAAATAACTACTCAGTGCTGACTAGTTCAGCAAGCTTCTGAAGCTGAACAACATGTAGGAGAATTGTGTTATGTGAATTTATTTAGAAAAATAAAGATCTCATAACCTTTCTCAAGGTCTTTCATCCTGCAGAAGGAGACCAAAAAATTCAGAGAAAACACAAATTCTAGAAAGCATCTGAAGCACCAAGACACCTACAATATTTGAAGGATGATTTGCAGAGTCCATTGACTGAACTTGAACTGATGTCTCTAGTATTCTTGTCATTAAAAGTATCATTTATAAATAGCAGTTGAGTTGCTGTTTCACCGGATAATGTGTGCATGCACACTCTTGTTCCCTACCCAAGCTTGTGGGCTCATTAACTAGCATTAACAGTAACTTTGGGAAGGAGCTGATGCCCAGAGCAGGGTTGCAGCGGCATGGACCGCACACCGCTCTGTTGTAAGCAACACCTACACAGGTATTCAGACAAACTTAACAAAGGCTATGGCATTTAAGTTGGGAGCAAAGCTATGTTATTCTATATTATTTAAGTAGGAGTCTCTTCATATAAGAATAATATCAGTAGTTTGAAGCAATGATGGTCTTTCTTCATGTTCTGTGCCTTAGAAGTAGTTTATTCTCCATAAGACCTCCATCTTGACAGTAACTTTTATCAGTAACAGTAAGAATGCACAACAGTTCTAGAAAATATGATCAGAGATTCTGTGTTATAAGAGGCTGCCAAGTCTTTTTATGGCCATAGGACATCAATGAGGTCAGTGTCAAGTAAAGTAAAATATAATTTATGTGAACATCTGGATGACAGCCAAAGTCTTTGTTTAAATAGAATTGCATGAAGAGAGTTGTAGCCAATAAAATACTAGTAATAACAAAGTTAGGTACAGTTGGTGAAATTCTTCTCACATGAGGTAAAAATGGCAGACTACCCTTTAATTTTCATTTGGGCAGCATTTCACTTTAATTCTGAACCCAGCAATTTAGGGAAGAGAAACTTAAGAGGTGGCTGATTTGGAAAAAGACAAAAAGTTGTATGAAGCATTACCCTGGAGGATGAAAATGAACTCTGTTTAACCCAGGATCTTGTGTAACTGGGATTCCATTACAGAGGACTGAACAGTTTTCCACAGGATATTGATTCATTCTTAAATGAACCAATAACCTCCCAAAGCATACACAGAAAACCAGTCACGTGCTGTGTTAGTCTTCTTCAGTAACCTTCGAAACTGTAACTTAACACCTGATTTCTCACACAGAGACTGATGCACCCAAAATATGCATCAACATTTGCAGTGGCTTAGCTGTTCATTGTACTTCCAAACACATAAAACTCACTTTTGCAATCTTACAGACTATTTTGAAATATTATGTAATTGGTAATCACCTGTATCACATACACTTGTGGGGAATCTGGCATGAAGTGGTTTGCAACCTATTGTACATTTCAGAGAAATTTGAAGTTACAAGCAAAATGACAGCCTTAAAAAGTAAAGGCCTTTGCTATGGCTGTAAACAACTGTGTTTGATCTTGTCATATTTTATTGCCAATTAATTAATTCTGAATCACAAAACACAGAGTTACTTCCTATTTTGCTCAAAGCATTTTCCCACTCTCTCCTTCCAGTACTGAGTGAAGTAAGAAGGGAAACATAATCAATCACCACGTGGAACCTGTTTCATTGTAGGAAATCAAACAACAGAATGTCTCAGGAGAACTAGAAAACCTGTTTGAGTGCTGATTTGAGTGTGCAGGCATGTTTGATTCAGATTCAGTAAACAAGTCATGGTGTTTTATCAAAACTGCCTCCGCGTTGACAGTTAGTCAGAACTACTGCACCCCTGGATCCTCCAAAATGTCTGACATTAGGTTGGTTGGGTTCTATTTTATCTACACCTCTACCAGACCAATACTTTTACAACTTTCTATTCCACTCAGAAAGACTATTCGTGGGGAATATATTTGTGTTCTGTAAATTGCCTCCAAGTGGAAAACCTTAGAAGGCAAGTTACAGTGAGATTTGACCCAAAGCTCTCTCCTTCCTTACAATCAAGATAACATAAAGCACAAAAGGTGCCTGTAGTCGATGGCACGATTACACAGGCCTGTTTTTGGCAAGATGGTGCAACCCATCATTCAGGGTTTTAATGTTAGCTATTGAAAAATTGCAGCAATTGCCAAGTGATGCAGAGCCTCTGGAGATGCCTTGTGGTTAGAAGGCTCTTAGAAGAACAGTAGATTAGATTTTTTGGTAGTTATAATATACTCACTTTTATGTACACCATTTTGTGATCCCATAGCATGCTAAGTCCCATTCCTTTTGGACAGTATCCTTCAAAGTGAGATTCCTTTTATCAATAAAGGTGGTTTTCTCAACATGCCTTGCAGATAAGAAGTGTTACTTTAAAACTAAATTTCTTCTGTTTTCGAAAATTAACAGCAGGTAGAAACAAGAAAATCCTACTAATTTTGAAAGAATCTCAACTAGAGCAGAAATCTTTCAGGACATATGTATTTACATACACACCTGTTACAAGGGGAGTGTCTGATGCTTCTGTCAACAACCAAAGCAAAACTTCAATGGAAGATTTTTTCAGACTTTGCTGAACTCCCTCTTATAGACTTCAGCTTCGTTCATAGAGTGATCTTTTATCTATCTTTCGTCATGGTCCTCTGAGAATCTCTCTTAAGGGCCCCCAGCCCCTTGTATCTCTGTTAAATACAGAAAGTCGTGCTACAGCCTGGGCCATGAATATTTCTGCCTTGGAATTCGATCACCTGTCCTCCTCATGACCTTCAAATCTTCTTTTGTTTAACTGAACATACCAAGTTCAAGAGTTCATGGATTCCTTTCCCTGTCTTTCCTCACCCTTCTTCTTAGGTGTCTGACCAGTTTCCACAGCAGGATATATCCCTCCCTTCCACCACATGAATTGGTTTTCCAGGCTCTTCTTCAAAAGGCACCAATCTCCCTCAATAAAAAGCTGTCTCCAACCTGCTCATTTGTGCATTGGACAGAGAAAGAGCAGGACTTGCAGCTAACTACAGCACGAGACATGCAATGTCCAGAAAGATGAGCAGAGTCAGAACCATGTGCGCTCTGTGAGAGCATAAAGGGAACCAAGGGTGTCCAGCAAAGTGCAATCAAAGTGTGAGGAACAAAACCAAGTCAATACGGTTAATGTGAAGGGAAGTAAAGAGTTAAGTTTTTGACTTCACCCTGGCTGTCTGAGTGGAAATCAGTTTGCTTTATGATTAAGAATGTTCTTTTCAGGTGTTTGTGAGAAGAATGTGATAGTCAGCAATAGAAAGATGAATCACAGTCTGTTGCGGTTAGTTTGTAAATTCCCACTCTATAGTGTAAGGTAACAACACTCCAAGCCCTGAATTCCTCTACATTGAGGAAGCCCAACAACAAGATCAAGGCAAGCTTATTTCTGCATATGTGGTTGTACATGCCTTGAAATCATGGATCAAATCCCTCGTAAAGCAGGATCAGAAAGGTTATGTGAGAGATCAAATGGGTCACAGAGAAATTAATATACAGTCTGGCGACCACAGCAGCGAGTTGTTGTGGGCTGCTTGGTAAAGGGTAGTAGATTTTTGTGGAAGACAAGTCCTGTGAATAACAAACATGAAAGATATCTATGAGAAGGATTTGAAGTGTATTAAAATGATACCAGTTAGATCAGCCACTCAGCTTAAAAGTATAGGGCGTATGTCCCTTAAATGTATGAATCTCTAAGACTCACAATAACATACAATATTTCTATTAATTCTGTGTTAATTGGTGAAACAGGTGACTGAGTACATTTTAGCGGGTTTAAAATCTTGTTGCTAATTTAGGTATTAGTGTCCACATTACCAAGAATCTTGTAAAACATGGATGACTTCCCCGAAGATAACTTCAGACACAGAGACACTCAAGAGAAAAGAACATAAAAAAAATAGTTCATTAAAGACATTTTAGAAAGGTAGCACAACAAGTAAGATTATGAAATACTGGAATAGTACCTGCAGCGTGTTAGATTAATAACCATTGACTGTTTTCTCTTGTGTTAATCTAAAAACTGTATAACTTTATAATTTTCGTTGTGTCCCAAAGCCCTGAGTTTTGCAGTGTAAAAAGAATGGAAAAACAAGGTATTGTAATATTCCATTGTCCGTGACTAAAATGTTGTGTCCTCTGTCTTTGACCTGTGCTAAGTCCTGCTGAAGGTGGGCAAAAAAAAGGGCATGTGTGAGGGCAAAACTGGGCACTGAACTCTTTTTCACCCACTGCATAAGGTTTCCCACTGGCAGTATTTACACAAATCCTCAAATAGCCATATAACAAACAGTCTTTTGTATGATACCACACTTCGCTTTTTATCTGTTCTTGTTTTCCCGCCAGCTTATCTTTAACATAAAGGTCTTTTTACTGCTCCAGCCAGATGCTGTCTGCCTGGCAGCAATGTGAAGCAACAAAAATTCCCTCCTGTTATGCAGCAACATTTAACCTGTTCAGTAAGGGAAAAACAGTATTTGTTTGAAATGCAGGTGCAAGTCTGCATGGTGGAAGCTGTGTGACACCTCTGTAGGATTTCAGTGGAAACCTGAAGTACACCCAGAACTCGTGGAGCTCTGAATGCAGCAAATTCAGCTATCACCTCTTCAGGACACAGATCCCTGCATTGGGCGTGGCAAAAATTGCCAATCATAATTAGAAAAATTGTTTCGGGTAAGGACTGGGTGATTAATTCTCCTTTGTCATGCTGACTGAATGGGAAGAATTGCTGACTGAACAAGGAACAGAAACTAACTGAAGTCTAAATGAAATAAAATTACTTTCTGCCAAGCAAACCAGTAACTACCCCAGATTTATTTGGGTTCTACCTCAAACCAAACATTTTACATATAGCTACCAACACCTCTTCCTTATTTCTAGATTATTTAACACCATTCTTTTTTTTTTTTTACACTTCTTAAATTAAGTACTGTTTTCAAATTTAAGAAAAAAAAAAAAAAGCATTTTCAAAACTAAGAGTGAAAATGAGCTTTTTTTTTGAAAAGGGGTAACAAATGCAGAGCTTTTCTAAATGGAATACATGCCGGAAAGCAAACTACTTTGAAGTTTTAAAAATCTTTCTGTGGTCTCTTTTAAGACACGTTTTGTTAAATTTGTGCATGATTTGTGAACAGGTCTTCTCCCTGTGCTACTTCTTTTGCCAGTGAAGTGATAATTTATTTGACTGTTTAGTCCAGCTTTGTCCACCTACTTGCTTGCCACAAGCAAAGCTGAAAGGCACTTAAACTGTTATCTGTGGATCCTTGTTCCTTGAATGTGGTGCAAAGCAAGAAAAGAGAAATCATCTTACATGAAGAACTGTGTGTTAGTTACTACTAATTTCCTGCAAAACTGTAGCCTAAGCATATCCATCAAACCTCTCTTACTTGTATGTACTGTTCCCAGCTTGATTGTTAGTTTTCCTGCTGCATTGTGTTTTAGAAGATGCTCAGGCAGTCTGTTGATCTGCAGGGAAACCCCTAGATTTCCTTCCTTATTATTCATGGGGATTTCCAAGACTGCTGCAGAAAAACAAGGATCAAAGTGTTTTACATGCTGTCACATGTCTCCAGATTCTTCATCTCACTGAAATGCTTAATGACATAAGTGTCCATAAATAGAATTATTGAAACAGTAGAAATGGGAGGAGCACAAGCATATTTCACAAACTGTTTTATTAAAATAGCATTCATAAAATAGTTAAGGCTTTATTTTTTTACCATGCTACATGGAGTACTGGAGAACAAAACAAAGTATATCTGTAGTCTTATAAGTGTACTTTTTTCTTATTTTAGCAAAACAAGTAGGAGGGAGGCACTACAGCTAGGAAGATGTCTTAAAACAAAATGAATTAGAGACAGGCCTGTGTGTGCTGTTTGAGATCTGTCTGTGTGATCAGCCTGTTTAAGGACAAGGTATTCAACAACATAGATCTTACAAGCCCAACAGGGCACTGGGCTACAGTGTGGATCTGTGTCTGCTTTGTAAATATAGCAGGAGAACAGCTCAGGGTTGCTCTGGGTTTCAGGAATCACAGGTCTCTCACCTATGCCTCCAGGGTGCCTGGCCCTGCCTCCCATAGCTCACCAAGCTGGTTAAATAAAGGGCATGTTTAATGCACAAACACACTTAAACGTTTTCTACAACCTAAATGTTGCAGAAAAGAATGCCATACTCGAGGAAGGTATTAGTGGGTAATTGATATCTTGTTTTCCAACAGCAACAATGTTGAAAATGCTGACTTTTGATCACTGCCAAAAACCGGTATGTCTGTCTTAAAAATACTAGGTGGAAAAAGAAACAGACACAAACAGTGCCAGAACAAATATTGCATTCCATTGATGAGCCCTAGACAGTTCTGAATTTCAAATTATTCACCTACTGAACCTTGTATTTGAGACAGGTATTAGTTACAGTGAGAGTAAATGAACACCTAGATAAACAAACAAACAAATAAATAAATTTATCAGTGTTTTTACAGTCCATTAGGGGTGAGAACTGATGTAGGTGTAGAATTTATTTGCTCATATGTTTAGGATAAGTGCAAAATTATGACAAAAGAGGTCAATTGCAAAATTTGGTGTGAGTAGGACAGACCATATTTCTGTCTGGCATTATGGTGTTCACACTCCCTGCTAATTTCAAACTCGGCCTTTTTTTTGATGCCTCTCATCGTATTTTGGTATCCAGTTAAAAGTCAGGAAGTCCATGTGCATACACAACTGATCATTATAGTTCACTTTTTCAGCAGTATAACAATGGTTGCAGTCCACGTGAGAAGTGTGCAAAACCTTCCTTGCTTGCCCTTGAATAACACATATGTGCCTGTAATCACAACTAACTTTTTAAAACATGAGGGATTTGAAAATGAACAAAAGATAACAACTTCAGATGAAAATCTGTCCTCCTAAGGGCTGAAATTCACCGCAGTCTGCTTGAAATACATTGAGTTAAATTTCAGAAAAGCAATACTCATTTACGTCTTCAGGAATAAAAAATAGCAAATCTTAAATAACTATTTTTTGCATATTTTGAGAATGATAGGCCAAGTAAATCATAGTAAGTCAGATTTTATTGGAGTTAATCATAGGCTTGATGAGCTTTTCCCTCTTGAGTTTGATTCTGCCGAGTTCTGTATATATAAATAACAAAAGGTTATGGTTCTGTGCTAAAGTATTAGAGGAATTCCACAGAACCCACTTGTATGTAAGTCGGGAATGTGAGGGCTTGAAATTATGTTCATTTACTGATTAATTATTTATGTTAGCCACAAGGAATTCTTGTTCAACCATTTGTCATTGGCTTTCCTATTTGGCTTGTGGTTGTCTTCTGCTTTGTGGACAGCCCAGTCCCCTTGGCCCTGTGCTTTCTTGTTTGTAATCCCTTGTATAGATTTCTGCAGACACAGGGCAAACCAGGCTGACCTCACTCTGAGATGCCTGGTTGGGAGAGGTTTTTTCCAAGTCTTTATGTCCTTGACTGCTAGTCTGTAGACGAAGGATAGCGTCAGAGTGCCTGAAAAGAGTTCCAAAATCCTTGGGGAAAGATGTAATAATGCATAATACTAATTTTTTTTTTTTTTTAATTTTGGCCTTTACATTTTTTTAAATTACCTGGTCATCAGTATCTTGTTTTCTACCATAGATTGAAGGAGATGGCCAGGTGCTTAGCTATCAACAAAGGAAACAAAACCAAGGGGGACATGAATTATATTGTAGCTTTGAGCCTTTCTGTGCCCATACTCAAGACTGCTTGGGCAAGAAATGTCTAAGAAATCTAACCATACAGGACATTGCCAGGCTGTGGAGAGATGCTGGAATAAGGTACCTCCACCCACAAATGCTGCAGGACCAGGAGCACTCTGCTTTGTCTCATTTCCCTTCCTAACGGGGTTGTTTAGACTCTCAAACCTCTGTGCCAATAAACTGATGAGGCTGCAGAGCTGCCTCTTCTTGGTGGCACCCTCTGAGGTCAGTGTAGTGAACAGCAGCAATATTCCCAGACTTGTTCTCCGTGGTGAGGGGACCGAGGCTGGGAAAAGACCTCTTTCTTGCTCTTAGGCTGGTTGCTCTGCGCACAAACGCACATATAAAATACACTGCTCATGTCAGACTTAGCTCTAAAATCTGCATGCATTAAATTATGAGAACAAACCTCATTTCTTGCAAGCAACAGAATTAAAGCGGTGAGAATACTCTTATCATTCAGACAAAGGCATCATTGAGACCAGTCTGGACAGCAAAGTCCAAGTCTGGCAGCTAACCTGATTTGCTGAAAGGCGAGCACTAAAATTGTCAAGGCACTGTATCTCATTCCTGGAAAGATGGGCTCTGGTGTGTGTCGTTTGTTGTCATACGAGTTGTTCACCTTACACTTTATACCGATGAAGGATGTAGCTGCAGATCCGGCAACTCTTCCAGCCACCGTTTTAGCTGTCCCGCGGTGGTGACACACGGGTTTATGGGGCTGGGACACAATGTGCTTTTTCCGAGTAACAACGCTAGATGGCCATCCTAAGCCTCCCGAAAAACCACTCAGCCTGGTCCCTCCCGGCTTGGAAATCTCAGAAAGCGTGAAAACCGTGGAGTGATGTGGCGTGTTAGGTTTGTGTGTCTCTGTGTTTTGATCCTCACACGCTATTTATGTCCTTAGTTAATGACAAGTGAAACTATTTTCTCTTTTAGTCCCTACTAATAACAATTTTAAGCACAGGCATGCTTTTCCTTTCCTGTTTCCCCCAAACACCCACGCGGAACCAGAGGACAGATGATTTGAGGGCATGTTAACGATATTGCCAGAAGACAGGGCAGATGTTAGTGGTTCTGGTCCCAATCAAGGGAATGCTCTCTGTGTAAGGGGCAGCTCTCCTCATACAAGTTACCTTCAATTTCAATGCAGTGTTTATGTCTCTGCCAGACTGTGACCTGCATGTTCACAAGTGTCTGTCTAATAGAAGGTTTTCTGCACACTGTGCTGAATCTAGTGACAACATGAGTTAAAGACTTGGTTCTGCTTACGCCTGGGAAAGCCACACAGAACTTAATTTGTGAGAGAAAAACCCAGTCTGAAAACCTAGATATAAAGTACTTTTGTTTTATAGTGCTTGTGTTTTGTTGTTTGTGGGTTTTTTTGGGGGGTACAGGGAGGTTATTTTTTTATTTCAACAAGGAGCACAGAAATCACAGGAAGACAGTGTGGTTAAATGAGGAACAGACATACTGAACTCCTCCTGCAGCACCTTGCAAGCTCTTGCCTTAAGGCTGGGTCAACCCAGGACTTTGTTGCGATTCTGGCTCATTCATCTGGGAGCTCTCTCTGTTGCCTGTCCTGAAGGAAGTGATGGGAAAAGAGTGACAGAGGCTAAAGCACAGGTGGGTCCTGAACAATGGCTTGCTATGACCAACACAGTAGGTGGCACATCTGCATTTTCTTTAGCACCTTCACAGGCTTTTCTGCAGTTGTGCTGTAAACTGCAGAGTGTCCAGAGGCCGGGCTGGGTGGCAGCCCTGGATGCAAGGCTGGAGTTGTGCTTCCAGCGCCCATGAAAAACAGTGGTCAGCGGTTGGGTCGGGTGTGTTTTGGTTGAGTTCCTGCCCCTGTGCATGGCTGGCACTGCCAAGTGTGCTGAGGGCTCCCTTCCCTATTCCCACACATCACGGCCGCACAAGCCCTTTGCATGCCCGTGCCAGGAGCTTCAAAGGGCGGTTAATTCCCCAACGGATTGTGGTCAGAGGGTGAGACATGCTGAGGCCAGGGATGGTGCCATCTGATTTCAACACTTCCACTGTTCACGCAGCCTGGGGCTTGGTGCTCTGGGGTTAAACTTCACCCATGAGTGCTACTCGAATGAGATAATTATTCTGAACCTCAAGGGGAGGTGAAGCAACTGCTGAAAGGAGAGGATGCTAACAAGCTGTGCAGCTGCTTCCCCTGGCACCACTCACTGCTGACGCTGGCAAATACAACCAGTTTATATCCCTAAGGTTAAGGACATGGTGAGCTTTAGGGTTAGATTTTTGGGAAGATAGAAAGTGTGAATATGAGGGGTTTTTTTTAGTTTTAGAAGGTGGAGACAGAATAAGGTTGGGAAAGCAACGCAATTTGGTCATAGCATACTTGGGAATAAAAGGTGCTCGTGTCTTGGAGGAGGTGACTGTGCTGGTCACCAAGATGTTGATAAGAACTGCCCTTAGGGAGAGGGAAGGAATGAACAGAGCAGGCTTCACCTACATTTCCTACCAAAAAAACTGTTTCCTTGCAGCCCTCTCTTACAACTGAGTAGGTAAACTCTATGGTTGAGATTACCGTCTGGATCACTAAATAACTCTGAAAAGTAGAGACAACCCTAATTCAGGACTATTTTTAGTTAAGAACAACGAGCAAGGTTAAGAACAACAACCTGGGCTAAAATTGTTTATTATGTGTGAACTATTTCTCCTTCGAAAAAGAGGACATTGAGGAGGTGCAAGAAAGGGTTGGCATACCTGTAAAACTGATTTCCTCTGCTGTGTTGAAAATTTCTCCATGGAAAAGGCAATTCCAAGCCTTAGTAACTGAAAATAACTTTACTTCTTGTTTTTTGAGCTCCTGGTATGTTCTTGGTGCTGTTCCACAAAGACAGTATTATCAGCCATGAGCAAAACAAAATAATGAGTGAAATGTTACTCGTTGTACATTTTTTCAGAAGGTTAGAGGTGGTCTCCTTGTTTTGCTGAGTGAGGCACATGTAAGTAAGGTTCACACTAATTTTCTATCTTTTAAATCCATAAGTCCATAAATCATGTCATAGCACAGATTTCTGTCCAGCAGACCACTGTGAACATGAATTAAATGACTAGTTATTTCTGAAATGCACTAGTGAACTGAATTGGGTTAGCAAATAGAAGTCAACATCAGCAAAGCCAAAATTCCACGTGTTTCAATAGAATGACACTTGTTTCACAAAGTAACTAGTTTTCATGCTGTGGCACTTTTGTAAACCACCTCTTTGTTTAACTGAGCGGTAGGATCGTGGGGGAATTCGGGAAATGTGAGAAGCTCCTGGGTATGTTCATTCAATGAGAGCTGTGCGTTTGTCCTTATAGCGAGAAATTTTATTGCATGATACCAACATATGCTCTCAGGACAGTACAATACAGAGCTGGTCATTGCTGAGGGACTTCGGGACTGCTTCTCGACTTGCTGCTTGGATTGGAGGTCAGAGATAAATCCACTGAGGTCAGTGGTGTTGCATCAGTGCAAAGGTAGCCTGAGAGGATAATCACAGGTTAAAGGACTTGTGAGCCCCTTGTGAGTCACCCCGTGCTTAGTCCATGGACTAAGGAATTAAAAAGACTTAGGAGGAGAGGTTGAGGTCACTTGGTTTGTGTACCTTGGAGGAGGTTGAGGGGTGACAGTACCACATTCTGCACCTTCCTCAAGGTGGGCAGCAGTGGGGAAGGTGTTGGTCTCTCTCTGGCGACCAGTGATAGGACCTAAGGAAAGAGAATGAAGCTACATCCAGGGAAGTTCGCATTGGACATTAGGAAAAGGTTCTTCACTGAGAGGGGATTGGTCACTGCAATGGGCTCTCCAGGGAAAGGGTCATGGCACCAAGCCTGACAGAGTTCAAGGAGTGTCTGACAATGCTCTTAGTCACATGGTTTAATTTTTAGTCCTTCATGGAGCAGGGAGTTGAATTCAGTGGTCCTTATGGGTCCCTTCTGAATTGAGATACTCAATGATTCTAAGAAAAAAACACTTTACTGCAATGTGTGTGGATTGGAATTAAGAGTTTCCTGCAAAAATCAGCAATATACTTTTCCTGTAAGAGGAAAACTATATTCTGAGACTAAAATATGTGTGTGCATACATCACTGAGTTGAATAGAATAGAGTGAATTTCACAGTTTAGGGTGTAGTACTCAAATAAAAGGTACAGAGGTGTTATTTACATATGACCAGCTTTCTTCCAGTTTTACATATTCCACAGTAGACTAAGGATGTTTGATCTCAGACAAAGAAAAATCTTCTGACTTTTCAAATGGAAGTGAAAACTCCCTTTGACATTTGCATAGTTAAAGAAGCTGAACACAGTGGCAGCTGCAATTTTCTGTTTCTAACGTCTCATAACAGAAGCTGTACAGTTTGTTCTCTGTATGCCAAAGCTGTGCTATGGCTGTAAATTAGAATTGCATTCTAATTATCCAACTACTCTATTGAAGGATACAAGTCAGAAAATGGAGAAAAAAAATAAGGTTTTCCATGAACTCCACAATCAAATCAAGTCATTACTGATTTTAAGTACTCATAAATTACATGTTTAGTGGATGAGAGTTGCATGTCATACAGTTTTTTAAATAGAGCTAGGCAAGAAAGCAATTATGCAGTTAATAATATAACCGACAACATTATTTTTGACTTAGCAGCAATAGAAGGCATCTTGATTTTTCTGGAACCTTTGGTGTTTGAGTGAACACGTAGTATGTAGGTTCGATGTAAGCATTTTTCATTCACTCACTCAAAGATGGACCCAAAGGTGGGTCAACCAGACCTGTAAAAATCAGCGGTTATGTTGATACATGTAGACGTGAGCAGAATTATTGTGTGAGTGTTGCTGCCCTTGAGAAGGGTGGTAGAGCTCCCACTGACTTCCACAGCAGCAGATTTCACCCTGATTATCATGTGACCAATTGTTTGGTGCGCACAGAACCGTGGCTGTACATGACTCCAGCGTTTGTGGCATTGCAGTGCACCCAAAGTCTTTGTCGGCTGAGCACCTCTAGTTACGGTGCCTGTAGGAACCAAGTATTTGCACGGGTGCAGGTGGGCTTCAGTATCATGAAAACACTTGACCTGCAGGAAACTGCACCTAAATGCACCTATGTGGTCAGCAAGACTGTGCCAAAGGGACTGAGACTTGAAAACATGACTGTCTATATATTAGGATCCTTGGACTGACAGCTCCTGCAGTATTTTGGAGGAGAGGACTGTGGAGTACCAAACGCCTGCTGAAAAACAGGACTGAAGTATCATACATGTTGGATGACACAGACACTTTAGAAGTCTTGTGAAAAATAAATTTAGCTCCCAGATGGGCAGAGTTTTTCGGTGAGTGGCACCGAACAGCCCTGCTGGTGATACTCACCAGATCTGCTTCATAAGACACAAAACACTGGCAACACTTGTCAGGCCCTGTGCCCTTCCCTCTGCTTTTTTGTAAGTTCAGCCCTTGGGTTCAGGTGTAGCTTCTGCTTCACTGTATCAGGACCCAAAGGGCTTGAGATCATGTATATTGGAATAAAAATATATGTTAACTTCACGAGTGAAGACTGGAAGCATTAGAGGAGATTCAAGTCTACTTCAAATGACAGTACCTTGAAGAGTTTCCTAGAGCCAAGGATAAAAGAGTGACATAAGGACCATTTATCTGTTACAAAACTACTTATGAGCTGTGCTGAGTTCCTGACATAGAAGAGGCAAAGGTAATTTAAATAATCTTTTCTTTTATTTCTTGTCTTATGCCTTTCCAAGGGTAAAAATAAGCTCTACCATAATTTTTCTGTGTTCTAACATCTCTGCAGGGTGCCTTCCCATACCTTCATGAATGATGGGACACAAAAATCTTCAGAAAAGAGAAGCAACATTTTAAACCACAGACACCATGTTTTTTTCCCATGAAACATAAAATGTCACGTCGAACATCACTTTCAAAAGACATTTGCTGCTCTTAAGCTTAACCCGAGGGGAGGTTCAATGGATGCTTGTCCAAAAGGTGCTCCCGAACCTTGGCTTAGAGCTGCTAGGATCTTGCAAGTGGAGGGCGCCAGAGAGACAGCAGGTACTGCAGCAACGCCACTAGCCCAGTGCTGAATGTTATCTTGAAACACACCGACGTGTTCTGCAGTGATGAAAGGATTAGAACTTGCAGCCCTCCTTGTCTGCTGTTCTCTATCAAAACTTTATGTACTTCTCCCGCCGCAACGGAACCTACCACCTGGTCTCACGCGACATTAATTACAATTTAATAGTTATATTTATTTAATTTTTTTCTAATTTATTATTCTCTACACAGTGGGTGATTATTGAGGAACTTACGGAAACGGGCAGTTTTAAAGACCACCTTAAATTCCTTCTGTAGAAATAAAACCACACTCAGAAAGCTGCTACTCACTTGACTTTCATTCAGATCTGATACAAGCCTTGATCACCAGAGGGAGTTCCAGCCTAACTTATTGAAACATTTCTCAGGCACATATACAGCCTACTCATCTTCCCCAGCAAACATGAGGGACTTAACAAATCTAATTCATTTTTTTTTGAAATTCACAGTTAATGTGTCCAAACTGCTCACTGTACATACAGTGTTACGGACCACCAAAGAGCTATTTTGGGTCTCAATGCCAGAGCAACCCTTGCTCCTGCATTTTACTTTCATCAGCATTAGGCATGGACAAGGCCTAGGTAGGAGTCTGTGCGTGTTGCAGTCAAGGGCAGTGTGAGGAGAGACAGTCAACATCAAGGCTGAGGAAAAGGAGTGAAGATTTGCAGAAGACAATAGGAAGACTGGGAGCCAAGATTTGGGTGTCTGTTACAAAAGATCTCACAAGGCTCTGAAGATGTATTTTTTGAACATGTGCATGCAGATTCTGTTTCGTTTGTCAAATTTGAAGTATTAGGAAAAAAAAAAATTTCAAAGTCCCTAATTTAGAAAATGCCATTTTATTTCGCATTTCTGCTACGGATTCCTAGCATGGCCTCTCTGTTAACCTTTTCAAATGTATAAAATTATAAGAGTCATATTTCCAAGTAACAAGCTCTTTCATGCTACTTTAAGTACTTTTTAATCAGAGAATACATTGATTCCTTTGTATATACAATTTCTGAACAGAGCCAATTCCTTCGTTGTTCAAAACCACTTGCTTTAGAAATTAACAAATCAAGATGGATTTTTCTTTCCTCCATTTTAAGCAGCATGAGAAAGACGTGCAGAGTTTCCTTACCCCCTTCCAGTACTAAACTGTGTCTTGGGCTGCAAGTTTCCCTGATTAAAACTACAAACTTGTTATAATTTACCTACGAAAGGAAAACATCAGCAGTGCACCTTTTTCATTCAGTATTTAATTTTTATTCCCACCTGTTATTAGGGTTTGTATTGGCCATAGTCACAATCTATTAGCAAGTTCCATCAGGGCTTTGTCGCAGTATAAGGACTAGTTGGAAAAACAAACAACGCAGCTGTTCTGATTTCAGGTCTGATTCTGACTGAGTCCTGCGAGAAAGACAAGGTACTAAAATACTGTGGGGCAGGCCCTCACCTCTGATAAGTGAATGGAACTTTAACAAGGGTACCTGGAGGGAAAAAAGGTGTCAGGAACTCAGTATCTATGAAAGTGGCTGCTTCAGACAAGTTCTGGGAAGGGCTGAGCAAGTTTACTTGCTCAGAACTAAAGTATATTCAGTACCTGACACCTAGGAGATACACAGCAGATATTCAGCAGGAAACTCGATTTCTGAAGAATAGCCATGATACTGGGCTTGGTTAGGAGTCATACTTTGAGCTCTAGGCTTTTTCCTTGCCCGTTAAAATAATGTTAGCCAGTAGAATATTTTAAAGCTTTTCTCTTCATAGGTTTTTTATTGTGCACCAGGTAGTCAAACCTTGGGAAGACCTACAGAAAGAGAGTTGGGACTGTTCAGTTTAGAGAGGAGAAGGCTCTGGGGAGACCTCATTGCTGCCTTCCAGTACCTAAAGTGGGCTACAAGAAGGCTGGAGACAGACTTTAGACAAGGGTATGTAGAGGTAGGACAAGGGGAAATGGCCTTAAGCTGACGGAGGGCACATTCAGATTAGATGTTAGCAAGAAATCCTTTACTGTGAGGGTGGTGAGGCACTGGAAGAGGTTGCCCAGAGAAGTTGTGGACTCCCCATTGTGAAGCCAAGGGCTGAGCAGGAAATACTCTCTGCTGTGCCTGTCAGTGGCCCAACTGATAGCTGCACTCTGCAGGGTGAGTTGGCTGACTAGTCTGAAGGCTGACACTTCTACCCTGTTACACACAAGAAAATTCAGCCCTGAGGGTTCTTCTGGCTGCAGCAGACTGGGTAAACAAAACCAAAAGCAATCCCTGAGAAGTCAAAGTAGGCTGTTTGCCGCATCACTAGGCTGTAAATGAAGCAACTTCGCTTTTTTTTATAGAGGTGCATGGGAACACTTACTGTTCTTCCTTTCCATACCAGATAAAGAGCTGGCAGGTACCAAGTCAAACCATAATCCCAGTCTCATTACTGGACCAATTCTGTAATTGTGCATATTATTTATTTATTTCGGACTGTTTATGTGCTCTTGAGGAGTGGATGTGGTGCTTGAGGGTATGCCAAGAGCTAAGGGGCAGTGTGGCCTGGGCCTCTGCCTGGAAATATTAGCTCTGCCTGCAAGTGGTTAGAGGGAGATCAATAATTTTGGGGGGTTTGGAGGAAAAGGTTTGGGTTCGTGCTTCTAAGAAATCTGGGCTTCCCTGGGAGTGCAAGAGACACGATCAAGGGGAAAAATTTAACCCACCTGTTTGCTCGTTTTGACATTAAACTCATCTGTTTTTACCTTGTTCTTCTGTAATTGGAGGCTGATGTGCCTTTCTGTGGAAGATAAGCTCAGACACAGATGTCCAGGAGCTTCTGCTTTTTTTGCAGAACTGGAGGGAAACACAGGAGTGATGTGCCAAGAATGCAGAGGTGTCTGATGTTGCCATTGAGGACTTATTCACCTGTCTCTTTCTTGCAAAAGGAGCTGTCCTCTCCTAGTTGCCGCTTCCCTAGCAAGGGGTGGATAACCTTCACCTGAGTGTGACATTCCCCTAGTCCATATCACTGCATACTTAATACTAAAAGTCCATACGCAAGTCTTTCCTATCCTAGGGCTCTTTGAGAGGACAGTGGTCAGTGATAACACAGCATGGTGGCACAGGGGACAGCTCAAACAAGAGTTCCTGTAACTCCTTTAGAAATAGGTGGAAGAGACAGAAGACTGGAGACAAGGGATATTGAGTACTCAAGAGTAAAGATGGACTAGAGAACAGTAGAAAATGCAATGTCAATTTAATGTCCCTCCTTCTGTCTCCTGCTACCCTCTGTCCTTCCAGTGCACACCCATCACTCTGCTCTTGTGTTGCCAAGGCTTTAGGAAGCAGGTATCTTTTACTGGGCCACTGCCTGTTAGTCATCTGTTTGAATATGATGCATCCACTAGACATATTAATGGTTAGAGGGAGGTTTGCATATGGAATTGTCATGTTTAGCAGCACTTCTGGACTGTGGGTACTTTCTGCTCTGTAACACAATGACCCCCTTTGTGAGCCTTCTCCTTTGATGTTCGGTTCCCTGATACAGTTTTTAAAAACTTTAAGTACGTCTATCTTTTGAAAACGGGGCCATAAAAACCCGTGTAGGGCTTTCTGGGGGCAAAAAGGAAGAGAGGGCAGAGCGAAGAGCGATGCCTTTATTCCTGTTTCCTTGCTGTGCTTTCGCTCAGCGGCAGCCGCAAACGGGGCTGGTCACAGGTTTTCCAACGACGTGAAGGCACGTATGATTAGTTGGCTGTTTTTGGGGGGAGACGTGGGAGGGGTGGGTTATCTTTAGTTTGTTTGTTTGTTTGTTTGTTTGTTTGTTTGTTTTGGTCGGTGGTGGTGGTGGTTTTTTGGTTTTTGCTTTTGCTTTTGCTTGGAGCAGCCACAAGCGCAAAGCAGCGTTTCCCTTCCTGCTGAGCGCTTTCTGTTTCTATTCTCCAGCTGGCCTGACGTTTCTTTTTCCCGTCGCTCCCAACTCGGGGGCGGCTTCCACTTTCTCCCTACCGTCTCTCCCCGTGCTCTCCCAGGGCTGGGGCGGGTTCCGCTCACGCAGCC
>VXAY01005032.1:255319-314888 GCA_013399855.1 Oxyruncus cristatus | reverse complement strand
GGGATCGGGATCGGGATCGGGATCGGGACCAGAACCAAGAGCGGGACCGCCACCGGTGCGCAGCCGGCCTCGCCATGACGGCGGAGGAGAAGAGAAACCTGCGCTGCTACAGGCGGTACATCGAGAGGAGCCTGAACCCCGTCTACATCCTCAGCAACATGACGGACTGGCTGTCGGACGGTGAGAGCCGGCATCGCCCGCTGCCCCAGCCCCGCGGGTGCGAGGTCCCCGCTCCCTGCCGCCCCCCTCCAGCCCCTTCCCCCACCCCTCACCCTCCGCCTGTGTTGGGCTCTTGCTAGAGGTGAAGGAGAGAGTGCGAAAGGAGGAGGAGAAGGGGGTGACGGCGGCCGCCGCGCTGTTCGTGGACACCGTGCTGCTGCTGGAGGAGGAAGGCTGGCTCCGCGGCTTCCTGGATGCCCTCGTTGCAGCAGGTCGGTTCCCACCCGCGAGGGTGGTTTTGCCCCCTTCCCCCGGCCGAGCCGGGAGCTGGGCGGAGCAGGCGAGCGCAGCCGGGACGTGCAGGGTCACCGCGCTGGCCGTGGGCTTCTGCTGTCGGGTCTCGCCACACCAGGCGATGTATGCAGTATGAAAAGGCAGGTTGACAGAGGCTGGAAATAAGACTACCGGAAGGTATGGGGAGACCCCCGTGTGGGAAGCAGCTGGATTTGCCAGCTTTCCTCTATACATGTGTATTCTATCATAGATTTTTGTTGGTGATATGTTAGGTATCCTGAACCCCAAAATCTCATGCCATAAGTCACTTGTGGTTTAATTTCCTCACCGTTAACCAGCCATTAATAGTTAGAGGATCTCAGTGAACAAATATTACAAAAATTTATCATTTGGACATAGCCCAGTCTTCCCTTAAAGCAAATACTAGGTCCAGAGCATATTTTTACCATCCTGTGACAGTTCTAATTTCTGAATTGCAAAAAATTCTTCCTTGAACGTGCTGATAGTGTTCAATTTGGTATATATTCAGCAGGAAACTGAAAAAGTTAATCTACTGACTCCAAGTGCTATCCCAAGTTTATTGGGCTTGAGATTAGAATTTGGGATTACTCTTATTTTTGGCAGATGCAGGGGTAGGCGATAATTAGTCTAAAGACACAGTGGTAAGTGTATATAGACATCATTCTCCTGCTCCTCCAAAAGAAAATAAGGACTTAGGCAAATTTCTTATGTGTGCCCACAAGTTCCTCTGGGACCCAGACCTGCTTTTTTCCACCCCTGAAAAAAAAAAAAAAAATCATACAAGTCCTTAAAATATGCTTCTCTGCCACTATCTTTTCCAGGACAGTATTTTCAGCTATTTGATGACTGTCTAGGCTGCAGGTGTCTGCAGTGCACCCAGTTAGGGACTGACTGGAATCTAATATAGTAGGGATATTTGAAGGAGGGGGAAGCCAAGGACAGGACTAAAAGACGAAGGGCTGATAAATAAAAGGGTACCAAAGCAGCTTGTGATTCTGAATAGTATCCTGTGCTGTGGAAAATCCTCTAAAAGACTATCATGGACTGGGAGGATCCAAGGATTGTATGATCAAAAGACAAGGGGTGGTTATGGTTGCTTGAGTGATGTGAGCTGTAACATTCTGTAACTCTTTTTTCTACTTGCAGGTGTTACTGTTCCTTTAGCATGGGTTTTTTCATGTTAGACATAAAAGGAAACTTGTATTCCCTTTTTCTAAGGGAAAACAGCCACTTATTAAATAAAAATTGTTTGTGGTTCACCTAGATTTTCGTCATTTATGGGGCAAAATAATTTTCATTTCTCCAGTGTGGCTGAGAAAGTGGGTTTTTTTCAGCTTGTTCCTACCTATATGTCTCTTTTTCTGAAAGGTTACACTGGACTGGCAGAAGCAATAGAAAACTGGGACTTCAGCAAACTGGAAAAACTGGAGCTGCACAGACAGCTGTTGAAGCGGATAGAAGCAACAATGCTAGAAATTGATCCACTAGCACTCATGCCTTACATAAACACATGCCTGATAGAGAGGGAGTGTGATGAGATCCTGCAGGTATGACAAAATCCTGGTATTTGCCTAGTTTTGCTGCAGAGAAGTGCTGGCTGCCTCACCTGTGGGATGAATTGGTGCCCGTGTGACAGCTGGCAGGGCGAGGAGGATCGCTGGCTACAGTCCCCTGGGGAAGGACTTTCTTTCCTCTCCTTAGAGGAGGCCTTGCTGTGCGGCTGCAGCATCCCACAGCAGTGCTGTCTGCAGCACCTGCACTTCTCCACCCCTCTGGCTCAGTGGACAAGGAGGTATGGAAAAGGGTGGCAGGCAGGGAAGCAGGATGGGGTGGCTTTGGCATCGACAGTGCTCAGCCGTATATCTTTGTGGAGTCCAGTCCCACGTGAAGAGATTTAAGGGGCTCTGGAAGGTGCCTTTACTATGCCTTTGAAATAGACCCCTTTCTGGAGCATTCACACTGCATTAAGGCTCCTAAAAATACAGATTGGAGTCGACGAAGTGGCCTAAATTGATTCTTGCTTGTCATGGGATTTGACATATTCTATTACCTGAACTGTAGCAACTACTTGAAACTTTGTGTAGCTCTTTGGGTTTTGTGAGCACCGAAAGGTGGGTGGAACAGAACTTCTGGTCTGAAGTCATTAGCTAAACGCTGTGTCACAGAAGCTGATAGCATTTTCATTGCCTTTGGATGTGAACCTGCTGTACTGCTATCCAGTTCTAAGCCAGTGCTGTTATCAATGAGTGATGTCACCAATAATTTACTGGTTAATAATAAGTATCAATGCCCTCTGAAGGAGTCTGTAAGGTGTTCTTGCTTCTTGCGGCTCTCGAGAAGGATAGCTTGCTACTATTTTATTTTTAAAGTGCTGTTTCTCTATGGAGGTACAGAATGTTTGGAAAGCTATTGCATCTGACCAAATTCCAGGTCTGCCATAAATTTTGCAGTTTTGTCTTTCCCTATTCTGGAATGGAATCAGTCCAGTCTCAGAGGCTTGTGGCAGATACAGCTCATCACAAGGACCTTGCCAGATGAAAATTCACCGAATAGCTCTGTGATGTTTCAGACCTTGTGAATATTTAAGCAAATAGCCAACCTACTGATGTAGTCCAGGTAAGTTTAGTATGCAGCTAGGCTGGCAGAATTGAAGCAGCAGTAGGTAAATGACTGAATTTTACTGGAAAAGCTTTTATTCGGTGAGAAGGAAATGCAGTTTTCAACTGAACACCAAACATAAAAAATCAACTACCAAGCAAAGAGCAGTGCTTTTGATCACTCAGAAACTACAGCAATTTCTGTCTGTGGTGTGTGCAGATTAGTGAACACAGAAGCAAAGCAGCTGGGATAACTAAACTCGTCGAATGTCTCTGTCGCTCGGATAAGGAAAACTGGCCGAAAAGTCTTCAGCTGGCATTGGACAAGGCAGGATATTACAATGCAAGTGAACTGTGGGATTTAAGAGAAGGTAAACTGTGAATTGCTTTTATGATGCTCTTTTCCTGTTGTTGTACCAGACAGATTAATTTTTTTTTCAGGAGAATAAGACCAATTTAAAAGGATACTGTCAGACTACCTTGCCTATTGTTGTCTAAAAATAAAATCCTTTTTAGATTTTATTTAAAATGTGTTTTGTGTAAGATGAAATACAGGTATTATCTTATAAACAGTCAGAAATTATTTTTTTGAGGATTTTTCCTCCCATATAATTAGGAATAATGCTTTTTTTTTGGTAAACAGAATCAGACAGTACAGTCTCTGAAGACATAAAACCAGCAAATTAGTTATTTTCTTCCTTCTCTTCTTCTGTATTTCCCCTTTTGCCATCTTTTTGGTTGCTTGAGTTGTGATAGATGCAATATTGTCTGATAAAATTTGATTAGTAATTTGATGGTCTAGAGAGTGATACACTTCTACGATCCACAGGGCAGATCATACACTTTTTTCTTTGACAAATCAGTAAGCAGTCCTTACCAAGTGACTATGTCCATATTTGTAAAAGTGCAGAATTGCCTCTCATAAGATTTTACTTTTTTCATTGAATTTACCTTTCCTTACTTGAAAAATGCCGATATGAATAGTCTGCAGCATGGGAGAGTTTAGAGCAGAATCCATTATTTTGCTACAAAATAAGTTATTTTAGATAAACTGGACTGCATTTCTTCGTGTCTGTATTTGCTCTCTCCCAAATCCTAAGTGCTTGTTTGTTTTTAATTAATTAATTAATTAATTAATTAGGACAAGCTATATTTAAGTGATTTCTTGAGCAATATTTCTTATTTTGAAATGTTTTTATTACTGTAGTCAAAGGGTGTAATTTCTTACCTGGAGATTTGATTATTATATATGTATAAAGTTAAACACATAGTCAATAGATTTCTAAGAAATTATATGTAAAATAATTGCAAAGCCCAGGGATGGCTCTTTGAGAAGGTAATAATTATGAGGCCAAAGAAAATTTTAGCATCTTTGCAATCTCCTTCAAATATAGTGTAAGAGAAAGAATGGAGACAGTCTTACCTTTTCTAGGTCCTTTCAGAAGGTGGGGAGAAACAGAGATCAGAGTCTTGAATTTACAAAGCTGCTTTGAACTCCAGAGTATTTTTCATGCTTGTGGTTAATGTCCATGTTACACAGTGTGATCTTGTCAGTAAACACAGAGGATATCACTTTCCTCCCAATCTATTATCTCCTTCGATTTTTAATGGATAGCTACACATGCACTGAATATGTGGTTCTTTTAAACCCAAGATTCTCAGGGCTATCCATCTTCCTTGAAAGGGAGCCTGGATGCAGCATCATTTTATGTAGTCATTCCATGCCAGCAACCAACTCCATCACCTTGTCATCACAGCAAATACAACATTTTAAAATCAAAAGGATCAATAATATGCTTTTTTTCCCCCCTGATTATACAGATAATGGTAAAGATGTTGATGGTGAAATGACAGGTGCCTCTGAGAACTGCTTTGAAACCACAATGACATTTGCTGAAGAAGCAGAGTGTGATAATAATCTCAGTGAAAATCTTTCTCCAGTTTCAGGTAAGACTTAAGAATTAAAAACAGTTTGTGGTTGGTATTCTCCATTTCCTTAGGGACACAGATGTGGTATGCCACAAAGGAAGGTACTGAGGAACTAGTATGAATCTCTGACTTGATTTTCTGTTTTAATGTTTGAAGGATCTCATGCTGGGCATTGCAAATGTTAGGGATTGTCCCTCTCTTACCATGCTACTAGTGAGAAGTTCTTCCATCAGCTCATTACCAAAAACGTCTCCAAACACCCGACTGTTGTTGCTGCACCTCTTCTGTGATGTAACCACTTCACACATGATGAGATGTTAACCACTTTAGAGAGTTGAATGTGGCTGCAAAGGATCTGTGCAGTCTGTCTTGTATGGCAAATTTTGCTCCACCAGTGGTTTCTAGTTCCTGTTCCATAAGTGCAAACCCTCTGAAAAGACCGCAACTTAAGAGAGTAATAACTTCAAAAGTCTGTAGAGCAGAAGGCTGAAAGGAATACTGTGCATACATCTGGGGGAAAATAATCCCTGGTGGGTTTTTTATGAGCTGAAAAAAAAAAGACAAGATTAAGTGAGAGTTGTCAGCCAAGACCCTGAAATTAGTTCATTTTAGGAAGCACAGTTGAGAGGTAACAAAAGTATGCCATCAAACCTACACAAAATTCTTGTTTGGTGCATCTGTCCTGTTAAAAGGCTGTCAGAGAATGTTCTGTGTCGACTGCAAGGGCTCTTCTACCTCTATCATTTTACACAGTAGCTGTATGTGGCACAATATATTTTATGCATTTCTGTTGCAACTCTCTTCATAAAAACATGGTTCTTTCCTAGGAATGGTCCATCGGCCTTCATCTGTTTATGAACCAAAGAAGGCTCGGACCTACCAGATTGAACTTGCACAGCCTGCTATCAATGGCAAAAACACACTGATATGTGCCCCTACAGGTAAGAAAATGGACATTTCTTAAAAAGATTCTCTTGGTGTAGATGGCAATGAAGGGTAGCAAAGGGTAAAGGCTGAGTCAAAATTTTTCAGCTGTTAACATTTAAAAGCAGTCTTTCTTGCAGTAGATCCATGTCTAACCTGAAATTAATGGCCATGGGCAGCACAGAGACTGAGCAAGACAGATGTTTCTCTTGGCACTTCAGTGCTTGTGTTCAGACTTCCATGTTCTGACTTCCTCTTTCTCAGTCTCCGGTGTGGATTTTTGAGGTAAAATCAGTCACTGATCTTTGCTGATATTTAAGAAATTTGACTTGCAAGTTGAAGGAAAAATAGGATGAGTTAGCCTGATGTTCCCATGTCTTCTCTACTGCAATGCCTATGACATCGAGACAGCACAGAAATTTTGCAGTAGTTCAGGGCTGAGTTAAGAATATTGAAGTTTAGCAGGAAAAGAGAGATCAATCACCTCTCTTTGTAACCATGTTTTTCCATGTTGCTAGCCTAATTTTCCCCTGAGCCCTGGAGAGGCAGGGACAAAGAAAAGCTCTGGATAGCCTGCACAGTGAGCCTGAGTGAAAAATGAAAAGAAGTGTGAGAGAAGCGGGACTGCATGGGGAAGTATGGAAGTGCACATTGTCTATACCATAGTCTGGTTTGATGTGAGAGCACATGCTAAGAGCAAAACTAGATTCAGTGATTTCAAAGAATACAAATTCAACTGCAAATGGGTATTAATTTCCCTCTGCTTAATGGTCTTTACTGACTGAGACTGTGAGAGAGAAAGAGATGATTACTCACCTGAATAAGCAGCAAGCATGTGTTCAAAAAAAAGAGGGTCTGGAAGTGTAACAGCCCCCTTGTCAGCTCCCCTTTGTTACAGGGCATCCAGATGAGACAAGATACCTCTTACAAATGCACCCTTTCATATTAGGGCTTTACCTTTCATGTTTTTTGTTTAAAGGATCTGGAAAAACTTTTGTGGCGCTTCTGATTTGTGAACACCATTTGCAAAGCATGCCCTCGGGACAAAAGGCAAAAGTTGTCTTTCTTGCAACCAAAGTGCCAGTCTATGAACAACAGAAAAATGTATTCAGGCAGCATTTTGAAAGAAGTGGGTAAGTGTAATTCTACCTGATTCTACCTCCTCCACAGAAATTAACTTCCCTTTAGGTCACCTGTACCTCGGGGCAAAATGTAATGAGTTTACTGGTGAACAAGAGTGTTTCACATTAACATAAGGATGATGCCTAGCTGCAACAATGGCAATGGTATGGCAGACTTTGTTTGGAGAATCTGAAGTCTGCTTTTGGAAAGTGTAAGCACTGGTTGTTGCACATGTGTGGAAATGTCTGAAGTATATCCGTGCTTACCTCTAGGAAAGGGTGAAGTGTATTCTGTCTTGAGATTCCTTTATCCCTGCTTCCAAAGACGAGGCAGTTCCAGGCAGCAGCAGTGATATTCCTCTTGTCATTCTCGGAGTCTTTCTTTTCCAAATGGAAGGAACCAAACTGCTTTGTTTTTTCAATCTCTAGTTGGAAAATGAATGTCCATCTTTCAGATGGGACTGAAAATTGCTTACAGGGGCATGACAACTTATAGCTTCTGATTTTGGAGGACGTGATTACTGAACATCCACATATATATCCTTATAGCTGATAAGAAAAGGAGACTGCTGAACACAAAACAGTCCCATGATGCCAGACCTACACAGAAAAGGGATGTTACATGAGAACTAACAGATCCAGCTTAAATATACAAATTCATCACTCCTCAAAGCTAATATATTTCAGTTAATGGTAGTTGAAAATCCAGTTGCTTACCCTCAGCAGTTCCCTCTCTCAGCTTCTGTGGTCAAACTGCCCACTCCAACTATTTGACATTTAGAACTTAGTAACTACCTTTCAGGCTTGCTAAAAAGTTCATTCTTCTAGCTTTTTTTTTTGCCCTGCAAGATACCTTTTTTCATACCCTATTTTTTGCATCTTCTCCCCAGATATTCTGTTCAAGGAATATGTGGTGAAACAGTTGCAAATGTCTCTGTAGAACACGTCTTACAGGACAGTGACATCATTGTGCTCACGCCCCAGATTCTTGTGAATAGCATCGAGACTGGGATCCTTAGCTCTCTCTCCATCTTCACTCTGATGATATTTGATGAGTGTCACAACACCACAGGCAACCACCCTTACAATGTGTTAATGACCAGATACCTGGAACAAAAATTTGACTCCTCTGCAAACCAACTGCCTCAGGTAAGGCCCACACTGTCAGTGGTGGAAACATTAAAGAAAGGTATTTTGCACTGCAGCCAGCAAAGCCTGAAGTCTTTCTTGCCTTTTGTGCTGATCCAGTTCAAACTCCCATTTAACAATGGCTGCAAATTGAAACAGTGGCATCTGGAACACTCCTTCATTCCTGGACACCTCCAGGCTTTTTTCCCATGTTACATCTTCTCTGCAGCTGCCAAGGACTGAGCAAGCATGACAGAGACTGGAGTACATGAGAGCAAACAGGAAAGCTGAACCGAAAGCAAACATGCAATTTCGTAATCTTCTTGTCACCTCTCCATTGCTGTCTTCTGTGACAATAAAATGTGGCCGCTGCCTCTCCTGGCACAAGGATTTCATCCAGCTGAGAAGACATCTAATGAATGCAAAGGGTGGTTCTGGGGGATGGGTTTGCTGTTTCTCTGTATGATAAGCACTCCATATTTTAAGTTTAAATACTCTGAGTGCCTTGGAGAGGTCGCAAGGTGCAGACAAGATTTCACTCTCAAGGTTTCATCCTTGCTTCTAGTTTACTTCTGTTGCCTGTTTTATTATCTTGTATTTGAAGATGGTGGCAATTTGGCAATTGGTAACAGTGTCTGCTGGTTTTATTCTATTTGTGGCAAAGGAGCAACCACTGATATTCATGTGTGTGCTCAGATTGTAGGTTTAACTGCTTCTGTTGGAGTTGGTAATGCCAAGACCATCAAGGAAACTATAGAGCACATATGTACCGTCTGCTCCTGCCTTGACATACAGGCCATATCCACTGTCAGACAGAACAAAGAGGATCTGCAGAGATTTGGAAACAAGCCAGAATCACGTGAGCACACTTTGTTTTTATTTTCTTGTGAGATACAAAGCACCATGATGAAGGCAGCTACCCAATTCCCTTTTCTTTAAGATTAAGCTAAAAACTTAAGACTAAGCTGGAGCTTTGCTTTCTGCTAGCTTGAAAGGAGTTTAGGCTTGCATTTCCTTGTTGCTCCGCAGTAAGGCAGTGCTCAATTTGGCACATTTTCTCTTTGCTGTAATCCACATTCTCTGAGTTTCTTTCAGTTCTGCCAGTGAAGACTGGGGTCTGTTTCTTTCTGTGCAACTACAATACTCACTAAAGTAAACCTGAATGAGATGGCATAGAGCACCATAAATAGCATTCTTCTAGGCAAGAATTTGTTCTGTGCTGAGGAAAATGTTTTACTTACTCAGGCCACTGACTTTCATTTCTTGTCTCTAGATGTCAGATGGGTTAAAATGCGAGCTCAGAATCACTTTGCAGACATTATCTCAGATCTGATGGCTGAGACAGAGGCGTTGATGAGGAAGATTTACTCAGAGGGTAAGACTCTGTAATATGCCGGTACTGCAATTCAGTATTTGATTATATCAGTGTGAATCCTACAGCTGCTAGAACAGTCACTCCTTTTCCACTTTCTTTCTACTTCTTAATTTTTAACTTGGCTTTAACCAATATTTCCTAAATAAGAGATTACAGATAGGACAGTCGACAGTTCTCCTGTTACATGTGACTAGTTTGACAATCAGAAATCTTTTTGCCTGAATTTCAACCTCTATTTCATGAGCTAAGAATGGTGTGCTTCTGACACTGTCAAATTCTTCTGAATTAAAAGAATCTGAAATAAAGGGACTTGCATTCAAAATGCAATGAGCTGGATCTCTTCGATGAGAGGTATTTGTATGTTCTCATTTAAACATTTCTCCAACTGCTTTATACCTAAGTCTGTCTCTGTTAGGAAAACAAGAAGGGTCACACTTACGGTGTTACTTTGGATGGTGTAATTTCTTGATTATAGCAAAAGTTTATTTTCACACTTGCTCACTTGCTGCTCTGACATTTCTTGTATTTTCTCTGACCTCTGAGTTGCATTCAAGAGTTATTTCTAGGGGTGCTCTGTCCACATTTTCTGGTCAGCATTCCCTCCTCTTTATGCCTCTGGGTTACCCCTAATTCCACTGTTTACCAAGTGTCCATTATTTTCTATTGAAAAGCATTTGAGGTAGTTTTCTAGAGTAGGATCTGTGGAACATGGACAACACCAGAGAGAGGATATGGCCACCCAAGAAACAAAACAATTGTCAGTAGGGTTCCAGCTTCACTGCAGAGAGAGAGAAGCATGAGAGAAGATCATTAGGTCTCATGACCTTGAGACCTAATTCTGCAGCCCTTCAGAAATAAATTGGTCTTTTCTGCTTTTGCAGAATTCCTAAATGGTATCCAGTAAGTGGCAATTGTAAAAAATTTGAGAGCTAAAGGGATACAAAGCAGAGACCCATGGATGGCTATGCTCAGGATCAGTCTTGGTCTCTCCAGCTCTGAATTAAAGGGTGTTAGACTGGCTTTAGCATACTGACTACAGTGCCCTAAGCCTGTTTACCTCAGTTCTACATTTCCTCCCCTGCCCTCCACTCCACTTTCCAGATGTTTGAGAGTGAACTATATTCTGGGGTAGGAAGGGAAAATTAAAAATCTCACCCAACCAGAAAAACTCAAACAAAACAACCATCCCAAGAAAACCCATCAAACAAAAAATACAGTGAGAATTTCAAAGTGCACTTTAACTTAAGCAAACACTTCTGAAGCTTATTTCTGCATCACAGTTCCTCTTGCATGAATGCCATTGCCTTCCCTTCTGTGGACCCTCTGATTACTGAAGTCTGTGAAGCACTCAGGCAGAGTATGTATGCAACAAACTGGTACTGCCTAGTTCTGCCTCAAGCACAGGCCCTTGGATACTGTGCTTGTGGACTTTTTCACGAATGAATACTTAACTGTTGAGTAGCTGGTAATTCAGGGAGCAATGCACATGCAGTTTTTTGAATACTGTAGGCTTCTTATAGGATATGAGCTCTAACTTTGTTGCTAAAGTCTCTGCAGATGTGTGTATGTACATAGATCCTCCGCTGAATTGTACTGGGTTAAGTTTAGCCTAATGTGTGGGTATATGTTGAAACACAGGCAGTGTAGAAGACACAGACTCTTCACAGATGGTTCTCAGAGGCAGGACAAGAGGCAGTGGGCACAAACAGAAATGCTTAAACATCAGGAAGAACTCTTCTGCTGTAAGGGGGTCAAACACCAGAACAGGTTGCCCAAAGGAGTTGAAGTCTCTGTCCTTGGAAGAGCTCCAAGTCCATCTGGACATGATCTGGAGTGACCAGCTCTAGGTCACTTGCTTTAAGCAGGCGGCTGAACTAAAGATCTCCGCAGATGCCTTCCAGACGCAGTGGTTCTGTGATTGTATCGTGACAGTGTTCTTCTGCATAGGCTTTTCAGAGCCAACATTAACGGGAAGTGTGTTATCCTCTAGCTAATGGATGTTACTTGTTAGTCAAGATGAACAAATGTTTGTTTTTTTTTTTTCCTCCTTCTTTACTAGATACTATCTCCCAAATCAACAAGAATGATTTTGGAACACAGAAATATGAACAGTGGATAGTTCACACTCAGAAGAAATGCAGACTCTTGCAGCTGACAGATAAGGAGAAGGAGAGCAACATTTGTAGAGACCTTTTCATTTGTACTGAACACTTGCGGGTAAGTGAGTATCTTCTTTCCTCCCACACAGAGGTGGAGTCATTCTGTTCCTTCTGATACAGGTATGTTCACCTAGAAGCAGCTTTTGAACGTGATTGTTTTATTTAGAATCATAGAATATGTTGAGTTGGAAGGGACCCATCAGGACCATTGAGCCCTGCACAGGACACCCCAAGAGTCACACCATGTGCCTGAGAGCCCAAACTCTTCTTGAATTCAGACAGGCTTGGTGCTGTGACCACTTCCCTGGGGAGCCTGTTCCAGGGCTCAACCACCCTCTGGGTGAAAAACCTTTTCCTGATATCCAAACTAAACCTCCTCTGCCTCAGTTTCATGCCATTTCCTCCAGACCTGTCACTGGTTACCAGAGTGAAGAGATCAGTGACTGACACTTTGCTTTCCCCCATGAGGATGTTGAAGACTGCAACAATTAGACATAGGCTAAAGCATAGCATGTAAGACTTGTGTCTTAATATACTCACTAAGAACAGATTAGTGCAGAAGAGACTTCGTAGTGCTTGTGTTGTCATCGAAATGGAAGAACACCACAGGTTTGTAGTACTTAATCTAGGTAAATAAAATCTGTGTTCATCCCATCCCATGGAAAATGAGGCTTAAATGTGTATGTCTCTTTCTGAGCAGAAATTCAACGATGCTCTCATTATCAGTGAAGATGCACGCATCGAAGATGCTTTAGCCTACCTAAATGAATTTTTCACAAATGTAAAAAATGGACCATATACAGAGTTAGAGAAGCAACTGACGGACAAATTTCAAGGTATTTCCCGCAGTACTTGTGACAGTTGCAAAGCAGAAGAGAGTTTATGCTAGGATGGTCCAGGTGTTTTCTTCATAGTAAGTGCAGTTATTTTTCTTGAAACTGCACTTTTCAGATCTAGTGTGTGTGTGGGTGCAAATGTAGTGTTAGGGTAGGTGGCGGGGGGGGCACTTATTTTCTGGGACTGCAAACTTCTGGTGCAAGAGCTAAGAAAACAGTAGTAATTGTAGCTGGATGCTGTAGCAGGTTCTTGAATGCCTGACTTGGAGATAAGGCAGCAGTATCCTTATGGGTGGGCCCCACAAGTACGGCGATGCTCTACGATCATGGATGCTGGCATCATTAGATAAGCCAACATACACTGCTCAATGCACTGCCTGGCCTCCTGCCCAATGCTCCTGGATGAATTCCAGGCTTCTGGGGAGAAGCAGGTGGCCTTTGTACTCTTCTGATTAAAAATGAGAGGCGGCACTATTCTCTGACTTCTTATTTAGTTAGCAGTGGGCTGAATTCCAGCCTGTGTTCTGGTGTGTTGCAGTGTTGATTGCAATTTTAAATCACTGGGCTGTCTGTCTTTGAGTGTCAGTTGTTTCCTAAGGAGAAATAGCAGTGCGCTGTGCAAGAACTGATTTTGTTTTCTTGCTGTGTTTTGATGCATGATATATCACAGAAGTTCTCCTGTCAGTTTGCTGCAAAATGTGAGAAATTTATAATTTTGGTTTTTTCTGGGGGCTTTGTTGCATTTAACCAACAGCTTTCTCTGCTAAAAAGAGAAGCTAAAGAGAATATGTGTGGTATTTGAAAATAGGTTTTTGTGGGAGTTCTGCTTTCTGCATTAAAGGAGGTAAATTTTTCAAGACACCTCTTTTTTTCTTTCAGAGAAAGAACCAGAATTGACTGCCCTTTCAAAAGATGAATCAAATGAAAATCCCAAGCTGGAAGAGCTTGCTTCCATCCTGGACGAAGCATACCGCTATAACCCACAAACTCGCACTATTCTCTTTGCCAAGACAAGAGCCTTAGTAGCTGTAAGAATTCAGTTTTAAAGCTCCTAAAATGGGACGTGGGAAAACATAATGCCTCATCTTTTCGATCTGAAATAGAAAAATATTCATGTATTTGATCTTCCTAAATTTATCTTTTCCTTTTTCTGAAAACTGTGGTGCAGGGGTGGTGTCTTTCATCACATCTTATCATATGTCATAGCTGATCATTAAGCCATCAGATTTTTTTACTTTAGGTCTAAAGTCAGTTTTAACAAGATGTGTTACAAGGGTTTTGGCTTTAATGTGGCAGTGTTATAAATCAGCAGCTCTACTCTATTACTCATGGCATGTCAGGAGGTATTTGTACATTTCCCAGAGGATTCATAGGGGCCTAAAGGAGGTCTGTGTCCTAGCACCTGTTTTCGATCAAGAAAAAGGAAAGACTTTGTAGAGCAGATGTTCTGTGGACTCTTCTTATCACTGATCTATTTAATACTTGGCTAGGATCAAGGATGTAGGCTGAACGACCTTTTTTCTCCCTTCCAATGCCCTGTTCCCAGAAAATTTATGCTTGAAGTAGACATGCTGCTAATCATTACCTCCAGTAGCTTTAAAACACTTACTGCAAGGTATCATTAGTCTCTGGCTACTGTAAACAGATTTATCAATTGAGAGACACAATCCCCTGTTTTATCCTTGGGTATAGACATGCTGGACGAATTGCAAACCAGAAAAAAATTAAAAGCAGGGTAAAGTCCAAACTAACAATACCAAGCAACTGTTGGCAGCTTTCCATCTTAGATTTAAAAACCTGCTGTGGCTTGGCTGAATTTTGTTGTGCTGTAAGAGCAGTTTGGAGGTGCTATTTTCACTGCATAGTGAGAAAGTCCGGTTTGTAAATAGCAGCTCCTTTCCTTTGAACCCAGACGTGTAGCATTCAGTGATCTGTTTGTTTGTCAGAGAAAAATGCATACTTTTTAGCAGTGAAAGGCTTATTGCCCTCTAGCCAGCCTTAAGTTGCAGGAGCAGGAAAAGTGGAAATCAGTTGTGGCATGGTTCAATCTGGCATCATCGCTGTGACCCTCGCTTTCTCACCTATTAATAAATATTGCCCCCGACACACAAGTTCCACCTTCTTTTCTGCTTTTAGTTATTCTTTTGGAAGTATTAATTTTCTAGGTAAGCATAGGCAAGATCTACCTGTCTATCTCAAACTAGCATTTAATCTGGACAGAGGATCTAACTCCCTGATTTGCTTTCCAGGCTTTGAAGAAGTGGATGGAAGCAAACCCTCTACTTAGCCACATAAAGCCGAACGTGTTGATGGGTCAGGGAAGAAAAGAACATAAAACAGGTACACAGATTTGCACTGAGGTATAACATAGGCTAAACCCATGGTGGCTATGCTGCTAAAATGGTTCTGCTTTTCCTGTGTTCATCTTCTTTGCTCTCAAAGAGAGGAAGGTCATGCAAGTTGGCACTTGTGTTTTTCCATATCTAGAACACCTCTAACCAATCCTAAGTAGACTCTTGCCTTTTCTATCCAGAATCTTTAGTTAAAGCAGCAGTAACACTGTCAGTGACCCTTTTCTGCAGGATTCTTTTGCTAGTTCAAAAGCAGTTTAGAAACTTCACTATCATGGCTTCTTGTGATTAATTCCAGTATTTTCCCTGTTCCTTTTATAGATCCCTCTCTTATTTTGTGTTTGATAGAACAAAGGTATTTTAAGGTAAATAGAAGTTTCAGCCAAAATGATTTATCTACAATTAAAAACAAGTAAGCTTGGGTTTTAAACTAAGCTGTACGAGTCTCTCCAATAAAGATCAGCTGGGTGTTTTGTCTGAAATGGTGTTTCCCAGGATGACAATTCCTGTGACACAACAACAGGAATCCCTGCTCAGTGGATATAATGCACACCCAGCTGCATATGCAAACTTAAAGTAATTTTCCAGTTCAAGAGGACATACTAATTTCTAATCACTTAAATAAGAGGAAATGCAGGTATCTTGTTCTTCAAGACAGGAACTCTTCAGTGCTTTTTTTCCTGCCACTGTTCTTTGTTACTGTAGGTATGACCCTGCCAATGCAGAAGGATGTGCTGGATGCATTCAAAACCGACAAAGACAGCAGACTGCTAATTGCTACATCCGTTGCTGATGAAGGCATTGATATTTCTGAGTGCAACCTTGTTGTGCTCTACGAATACTTCGGTAACATCACCAAAATGATCCAAGTCAGAGGTATGGAATGTCAGAGTTATTACTTTAGAAACCTGTTTTGGCCCAGAAATGGACATGAAGTGCTACTGAATGGCACACTAGAAATACTGTAGTAATATATGCATGTCTTGCGTAACCGCGGTGGTGTTGGATCAAGGGTTGGACTTGATGATCTCAGAGGTCCTTTCCAACCCGTCTGATTCTATGATTCTATGATTCTGTGATTCTGTGCCCCAGAGCAAAGTCAGATGAATGATTGGACATGACGAATTTGTTCACGGAGCCGTGTCCTTGATGCTGCGTGACCTTCGTTTCGCCAGGCAAATTAGCCAAGCTGCACCAGGTTATTGAACTGTTGAGGACTGATAACTCAAGTAGATAATTTTACATGCAGGCAGAACTATGGCTGGAAGAGCTGTAGTCAGAAATAGTGCAAATCATTCTGTGACAAAGGACTGCTGCAATGGAGTCTCATGTATTGCCTTGGCTTCTGAAGGCCTTCCCCTGCCCAGTTACCATACCAGCTACTCCCGGGTACCTGAGGCCTTCACATGTGCAGATCTCTAACATTTAAGAACAAAAAAAAAGCAAAGAAAAAGGAAATATCTTGCCTTGTCCAAAGAAGTCTCTCAAGAATTTGGTCTTGAATTTTGGTGATTTTACATATGGCCAGTGGAGGGGAATGAAAAGCCACACTAAATACTCATTGCTGCTTAACATTCTGAAACAGCATAAAACTGCCTAGTCTTTCAAGGGTGCATCTGAAACATTTTATCCTCTCACCCAAGCAGTTAACCTTGTGACTTGACAAGAAGTGATTTCCATTGTACTTGGCCTTCTGTTTTCAGGGTTTGTGTCCGTTGATTTTCTTATCTTTGTCTTATAATGAAATAATTGGCCCAGAATTCAGCTATATGCGTGAAAGGATAGTCTTTATTCGTAAAAAGCCATTAAGGGTGCAAAGGAAACTGGTTATATCAGTTTGAAGCCACATACAATCACGATTTTGTGCAATGGGAGCTTGAAAGGAAATGTGAACACTTTTTATAAGTGAAATACTTCTGAACTGGTATGAGATCCCTGTAGTTCTTAGTTTGCCTGTGTAACAGACACAAAAACCAGGCAGGCAGTAGTCAGCTGGAAGAGACGGCACTTGCTGTTGTTGTCTCTTTTCTTGTCAGCACTGTATATCCAGTTTCTCAGGCTTTTGTGATATACAGGTTTGGGTTTTATTTTAATAGACACCAAGTAGCAAGGCAGAAAACTAATAAGTAAGACTGAGATGAACTTCTGCCCCTTATTTTACACCACAAGAAGAAAGTAAGATGCTATTCAATAATTGAATTTTAAACCATGCCTGAACCTGGGTGGGAGAGGCTACAGAAGCAGGCACTACAATACTGGCTGGGGGCTATCCATGAGGATACCTGGAAGGGGACATCTTGTTCTGGTTTGTTAATGAAGAAGAAAGAGCTGAGAGAATGCTCTTCAGAAGCAGCATTACCTGAATGTGAACACTGGAAACAAAAGCAGCCACGCAAAAGGCTCTTATGGCAGAGCTGCCACGTTTGCAAATGTTGTTAGGAGTAACTAAAGAGAACAAATGTGTTGCTGTATAGGTCGTGGAAGGGCAAGAGACAGCAAGTGCATCCTTGTGACAAGCAAAACGGAAGTGGTTGAGAATGAAAAACTCAACCGTTATAAGGAAGAAATGATGAATGCAGCTATTGAAAACCTGCAGAACTGGGACGAAACAACATTTGCAAGAAAGGTTTGTGATTTGTGCCATTTTCATACTCAAATCTCACAGGCATGACCTACGGAGCCTTCACCTGTCTAGGGCCAAGTGATAACCTGAGGAAAGCGTTCATTGTACTTGATTTCAGACAAAGGCTAGATCAGCAGAGAAGGCATAGTGTGTACTGCTAGCTTGCAGAATGTCAGCTGTAGTGCAACTGCAAAAAAATTACAAGTTGAGGTAGAGTTTATGACCTGTTGCTTATGAGCAGAGAAGGATTTGTGAGTGATGTGACAGTTGGAGGCTGTCTTGGGCAAGTGTACAAGGATACTGTGGTGTTATGCAGCCAAAAATCAGAAGGGCCAAAGCCCAACTAGAACTTCATATGGCTACTGCTGTAAAAGACAATAAAATGTTTCTGCAAATACATTAGCAACAAGAGGAGGACTAAGGAGAATACCCATCCTTTACTAGATGCGGGGGAAGCGTAGTGACAAAGGATGAAGAAGAGACTGAGTTACTTAATGCTTTGTTTGCCTCAGTAAGACCAGTTGTTTTGGGGGTACCCAGCCCCCTGAGCTGGAAGAGAGAGATACGGAGCAGAGTGAAGTGCCCGTAATCCAAAGGGAACTCTTTAACAACCTGCTATAGCACTTAGACTCACACAAGTTTGAGATGCTATGGGATCCACCCAAGGGTACTGAGGGAGCTGGCAGAGGAGCTCACAGAGGCACTTTCCATTATTTATCAGCAGTCCTGGCTAACCAGGGAGGTCCCAGTGTGATGACCCACTTACACAAAGGACCACAAGGAGAATCCGGGGAACTACAGTCTCGTCAGCCTGACCTCAGTGCCAGGGAAGGTCATGGAGCAGCTCATCTTGAGTCCCATCACCTGTTACATACAGGACAACCAGGGGACCAGGTCCAGACAGCAGGGGGTTAGGAAAGACAGATCAAGCTTGACCATCTTGATCTTCTTCTAGGACAGGGTGACCCGCTTGGTAGATGTGGTTGGGGTCTGCCTGAACTTTAGTAAAGCCTTTGACACCATTTCCCACAGCATTCTCCTGGAGAAGCTGTCTGCTCATAGCTTGGGTGGCTGCACTGTTCACTCAATAAAAGAATGGCTGGATGACCAGACACAGAGAATGGGGGTGTATGGAGTTAAATACAACTGGTGGCCAGCACCAGTGGTGTTCCCCAGGGCTGAGGGAAGACTGGAATAAGCCAGTGGCAGCCACTCCAAATAAAAAGGCTTTATACATAGTTCTGCCATATTCCCTTGCACTTAGAGATTTCAGAGTCTGAGCTGTGCAACAAAGGACGTCCGAGGCCCTCTGGCCTCTGTGAAATTTCTTCTCCCACCTCCAAGGTTTGGTATGGCTGCTTCTTCTCAGAGGTTTCTGTTTCTGCATTTGGTTCCCAGCTCCAGTGGTTGTTACTTCTTTCTCTACCTGCAGTTTCTGTGGTCTCCCGTGCTTGCTTTCCAAACCATGAGCTTCCCAGAGCAGCAGTGCTACTTGTGCTGTAGGGAGCTTCACATGGCTTAGTCTTCAAACAGACTTAACAGCCTTATAAGCAGAGAGGTCATAGGGGGCTAGAGCGGAGGGAGGAAGAGACAGCATAAATGCTGTTCGTCACATAGTCTTATTCTAGTCCTACATTCTAAACCTGGCAAATAATACCATGTTCTTTCTTTGGTATGAGTTGCTAGAACAAGGCATGTTTTGTTTTGTTTGTTTTAAGTAATAGGTTCCTAGATGTTACATATCCTGAGTCATGTTTAGGCTGACACTGGGGCTTCTCTTCATTTCATAATGATTTTGATTTTTACTTATTTAATAAAGATACGTGACCTGCAAATGAAGGAAAAGATATTACGAGATTGCAAGAAGAAAGAAACTATAAAACATGAAGTAGTGAAAGGGAAAAAAAATCTTCTGTGTGGAAAATGCAAAGCCTATGCCTGCTGTACAGATGACATCAGAATTATAAAGGTAAGGAAACACATCCATGAACACCAGGGAAGTCAGTGTTATTGAACTAACAGTATTGTTAATCAGTGTGGAAGTAGGCTGTGTTGCGCAAAGTGGAACAGAGAAGAAATTCTGAGTAAATCAGTAAACCACACGAACAGTTTGATATATTAGTTGATGATGTCCAAGGTTTGCAAATACGAGATACGGCAGGAATCACTTCAGTTTTCCTGAACGCCTTTGAAACGGATGAATTTTGTGGAAAACCACCTGACCTTCAATTACACAACCTCTCAGTGTTACTTCTATATATTTACCTTCCTGATTAGTGTAAGATTGGAAGTCTCCCTGCAGTTGAGAGATTTCTCCCTCCATTTCTGTCAACAAAAAATTACCCACACAAGGCACTGAGATCAGCTCACTGTTAAGCTCCTTGGCCAGTTTTCAGTTTTGAAAATCAAGGTAAACCCTGGTTTCACAAGCGGAACTCTTTAGTTCTTCAGTATTATTTTGTTTTCCGTTCTTTAGGTAATTCACATTTCTTCTATGTATCTCACAGAGACATTCTGATTATACTCTTTCTGAACGTCAAGATTTTTTCTGTAGACCAGAGAAGGCAATACCCTCTACAATGGAAAGTGGTGATCATGGAAGAGGGGCTTTTCTGGGCACTTTGAGCCTTTATAGTTCTGCAATTTGTTCTCTTGAAGCTGCTTCTATTTGTCTGCTCTTAAAAGTGCAGTTGTGATGTGATAAGGGGCTTCAGGACTTCAGACACTTCCCTTATTCATCAAGAAAATACTTTTGTTTTTACCAGCTGTTTTTAGAATGTAGATGGAGTTCACTACTCCTCTGCACAGGCAAGATGCATGGGCAATAAGTTGAGAATAGCTCAGCTTTGTGAAAACTTGCTTACATTTCTTTGGCAACTATCAAGGGGTATCTAAAGCATCTCTGAGTTTTACTTCATTTTATGCTGCTGGCTTATTACCTATACCTGTGCAGATTGATCCAAGAGCTCAGAAAACTCCTCAGTAAGAGTTTTTGCTTAGTACTCTGCAAATAACCCCTCAAAGCATTTTAAATAATTCCTACAAAATGAGTTCTGTCATAGTTCAGCCTATATATTTTATGGAAGATGCATTTTCAGGAGGATCTAGCATTTTCAGACTCCAGCTCAAATTATAAATATGCTTTCAAGTAAGTTTTTTACTTTCTGCAATCTTTGATTATATATGTTTTAAGCATCAACTGTAGTTCCTTCATCTTGTTAGGGCTGGGTTTTTCTACCACTCCAAAATAATTGCATCACCCCATACGGGAAGCAGGAGTCTCTCAAAGTTGTCCATTGTCTGAATAACTCTTTCAGTTTTATGCATAAGGCTCAAATACTCCAAGCACGGTTTTTTAATAAGCTTATATATAAGTTGGTGACTTGTTATACAAAGCAATTTTTTTTTAGTTTTTACAAGCCTAGGCCTGGGCCCTGGTATTCAATGAATCGAGGAAAAAAAGAGCAAGGTGAGCCTCCTGGATAACAGGAATCACCTTAACAGGGAAAACATACTTGAGAAGGGAAGAGGAACATCAGAAAAAAATGAGGAATTTTGTTTCTACTATTAAGTACTTCTGGCATGTGTTGTTTCAGGACTCTCATCACACTGTCCTGGGAGATGCATTCAGGGAGCGTTATATAACAAAGCCTCACCAGAAACCACGTACATTTGATGTTTTTGAGAAAAACAGCAAGATGCATTGTGAAAAAACTAACTGCCAGCACGACTGGGGGATCACAGTGAAATACAAGACATTTGATAATCTACCAATCATCAAAATCAGAAGCTTTGTGGTAGAGGACGTTGAAACTGGGACACAAATGGATTTTCAGAAATGGAAAAATATTAATTCTTCTTTGAAGAATTTTGATGAAGAAACATCCAGCTGAACTCATCATTTTAATGGATGTATCACCCTACTGCACTCAGCTGAAATAGTGGATGATTATTTTTCATGTATAAAAAACTTTGTTCTTTACACTGATGTGCTGGGCCCCCCATCCTCATCTGGCTGGATTATAAAAGGCTAGTATGGCCACTAAAAAGAATTTGCTGTATAATGAAATGTTTCACTAGAAGTTTCATGAGAAGGATAAACACGTGCCTAAGCATCCAGATCTGAATCCCTGTGGCTATGAAGAAGCTGGCCTGAAAAAAAAATAAGATCAAGATGAGCGACTAACATGAAACATCTAACTTTAGGTAACAGGCCACAATTTATAGAATTTTTGTGTGAAACAGCATCTTCTTTGTTACTACTAGTGGCTGGATTACATCTCCATGCAGATTACACGGCTTACACATACTAACACTTTAGGCACTACTCTAGCTACTTTAAAAAAAATTACTTTTAATGTTGTATATATATATTCCTTCTCTCTACACAGATTCCAGACTTTTCTGGGAAAAATAGAAATTTCTACAATTACGAAACATTTTTATACTTGTACCCTTTAAAGCACCTGCTGATTCTACACATTTTCAATAAGCTTAATATTCAGTATTTCTGGAACCAGGAAGAAAGACATTTGGAGTTCACTTTATGCATTTTATAGTGTAGTAAGGTATGTATGTAGAAAAATTAGGTGTCCAAAACACCTGAACTCTGAAAAAAAAACCAAAACCCACCTTGAAAAGGAACATAATTAAGAGTCAAAAAATGATTTTAACTACCTAAATCCTAGTCAGTGAGTCCTGAAGTGTTGTTAAAGCGTTGTGTGGCATTAAAAGCAAAAGAACTTTTTAAGCATTGCTTCATGTTCCACCCCGGTCCATGCCTTTTACTGTGAAAGCTGTATGCACTTTGAACAATGAATAAAAATGATTTATGTTTGGATGATGCCTCCCCTCCAAAAATACCTGGAATAACAAATTTTAGAAAAAGGCTATTTTAGTGCTTTCTAATTAAAAGTACTTGGAAAATCACAGTCCTTAAGTGTCAGTTTGCCCTGTGAAAGGACCATCTCTTTTGGGATTTTTGGCATAAAAAAATAATCAGTCCTAAATTTCACAGCTTTGAGTAATAACTACTGGGAAGTTATGGAATTTGAGAAGTTTTGGTATTTTCCTATTCTTTGAAAACAAGAATTTCAGACTAAAACAACTTTGCAGCTCAGCCTAAGTAAGTAATAAAGGTTGATGCGACATTAATAAGAATTCCAATTGATAGAACAAGCCTTCCCTTCAGTACATAGTGCAGATGGGAGGGTGGGGAAGAACACAAGCACTCTTATCTGGCCTTTGAGAACATCTGATTATTTTTTTTTTCTCATTGAACCCCAAGTTGCATACTTATTACTAAGATTGTGACAATATTAACACCTCTCTCTGTTAAGACGCTTCACAGAACCACTGAACAGCTGAGGCTGGGAGGGATCTCTAGAGGTCATCTTGTGACCCAAGGCAGTTTGCCCAGGACAATGTTCAGACAACATCTGAACATGGAGACGACACACACACGCAGGCACTCTTGGACAGTCTCTTCTGGTCAGTGCTTGGTTCCTCAGAGTCAAACAATGTTTCCTGATGTTCACAGGGAACCGCCGGTGTTTCAGTTTGTGCCCACTGCTTCTTGCTCCGTCATTAGGCACCACTGAAAAGACCCTGGATGCCTATTCCTTTGTGCCCTCCATTCAGGTATTTGTACACAAACAGCGGAGATGTCCCTGAGCCTTCTCTTCACTGGACTCGACAGTCCTGGCTCTCTCAGCTTGTCCTCAGGAGAGATGCTCCAGACCCTGCAACATCTTAGTGGAGGTCTGTTGGTTGTAATCAAGCAAGTACAGTGCAATCTTTGTCCCCCACTTTGGTCTCTTGACTTCTTTCAGAACTATTTAAATAGTTATTTTTTATCCAGAAATAGCCAGAGCTGACTGCACTAAAAATACGTTAGGATATTACTTTGAAAGAATTTCTCCACTGTATTACTTGCTGTGGCAGTTGCTCTAAATAAAGTTGAGAATTAGTACTATAACCTTGTCTATCTCCAAGTAACAGGAGACTCGTTACCACTGTAAACAGTGGTAACTGTAAACACTGTAAACAGATTCATGTGGTATTGCTGAATGGGCAGTCACTGACTTCAATGAATGCATTGGTGTAATTACTGGTTGTTAACTGCCACAAAAATTGCTCACAAGGATCTTGAAACTGTGGAGATTGTCTTCTTGAGGGCACAAAACAGAGAGAAGTACATCACACCAGTATTCTGTTGGGTTACAGAAGACTACCGGTATCTGATAGTATTTGTATTCATCCTGTCTCATGCAGAATCTTTAATGAAACAAAAATGAAACATGAGAAGTCGAAACTTACATAAGTCTGTTCCTACAGGGACAATGACAAGAGTTTAAAGTCAAAGTTTTGTTCTGCAACCCAGTGCTAAGGATAAAATGATAGAAACCACCAAAGTTCTTAAAAATAAATTTAATTTTATCCATTAGAAATATCCCCAATAAGTCCACCTTTCCACAAAGGCTTAGATTTTAAACAGAGTTCACATTTTTAAAATTAATAAACAGCTAAATAATTTCAGTATTAGATTCAGATTCTAATGACTGAATAAGAAAGCAAGACAGTATCAGGTAATCAGGAAGGAATAAAAATGTTTTATACTGTCAGTTAATTTTTAGATCACTGATACAAGCATAAAACTTAACTTCAGAGTCAAACTAAATGGACCGAATATATGAAATCAGCACGTGATCTTCAGTAGTTCTACAGATGCCAGCAGTATCTTAATGACTTTTGCACTGTATCTAAGGTAAGTCAAGCCAACTGCCATACAAAACAAATAATAAATGTTGTTTACTTTATATGGGCCTTTATATGGGCCTGTCCAGTTTCCTGACACACAGAAATACTCATCATTGTAAACCAGCCTTCTAATACAATCCAAGAAAAAAAAATGTTCACTTTATGGTTCACACTTTCAAATGCAAGATTACTATCCGTTTATTGCGCTCACAGGAAGCAGGCTTGTACCTGGACCTTTTTGCTTAATTTTTTTTAATTAAGATGCCATTTTACGGATCATGTAGTTCAGGATGCCGCCGTTGAGGAAGTAAGCGAGCTCCACATCAGTGTCAAATCTCATGATGGCCTGAAAGGTTTTCCCAGTATCCAGCTGTTGGGGTTAAAGAAAGTCATTCAAGCAGCAGAACCTTCCACATATTATTTGACACCATAGTAAAATAAGGACCACTAGGGTGGTTTTGTCATCTTAAAAAATTATGATAGAAAGCTAAAGAGAACAGGCACCAGTATTTCTTTTCACACTAGCCTACAGGTAGGTGCTGAAGAGGAAAGTATACAACAAACCTCAATAAACATGGTATGGAGTCTCATTGTATTTGCTGCCTCATTTATAACTGAGACAGAAGAATTTATAGTGGGTTTTGAGAGACTGGTCCAAAACACAGGATGGTTTTGTGTTAAATAAAACAGTTTGAGCATCCTGCTTTTATATCCCATCATAGCAAATCATAACATCGTAGAATGGTTTGGCTGTAAGGATGACCTATAACCCCCCCTTGCCATGGGCCGGAAACCTTCCACTAGACAACGTTGCTAAAAGCCTCATCCAACCCTACCTTGAACCCTTCCAGAGAGAAGGAATCCACAACTTCTCTGGGCAGTGGTTTCAGTGCCTTATATGTAATTATTTGTGTATCTAGTCTAATTCTACTCTCTTTCAGTTTAATCCATATTAGAATTACTTTTTTCACCCTCTCCACCATCTCAATTCTCCCTTTCTCAAGTGAGAGAAGCTGTCTGCCATATGACAGCATATTTTCTGAAGAGACAATTAATTTTGGGTGAAATTCCAGTGATTCAGAAAATTCAGCTCTTAGGTGTCTCATACCTTAATCTGGACGTTCATCTGTGGTTTTAGTTTTTCGGGAATGATAATCGTGTAACGCTCCCGTCCAGTGAGCCCTAAAGTCCCTGCATCCTCTCCAGGTAAGTACTGCAGAGGAATCACTCCCATCCCTACTAGGTTGCTTCGATGAATCCTCTCATAGCTTTCAGCAAGCACAGCTTTGACACCCTGGGAAACACACAACAGGTTTAGTTATCTTCATGGTTCAGGACAGCCCTTCTGTACTCGTAAGAAGAAAATTGGTTCTTCTGTCGTCCCCTCCATTTTATTTACCAACTACTGGTAGGGTCCAGCAGGTCTGTCTGGCAACAAACTGTCCAGAGGACTTGATTATACATTAATTTCTAAACATCTTTAGAAGAAGCCTGGCTATCAAAAAAAAGTTACACATGCTTTCTCAGGAATCCTGCATACTACTTTAACATGTCTTATGTAGAGCACCAGTAATCATTTCCATAACTCTTCCTAATTCAGTGTTGCCCTCCTACACTACAAGCTTCAGGGTGCAGTTACAGTAATTTCTAAAATTTTACATGCTAATACAGTTAACACAAAAAAGCATCACCAGAAAAAAACTCTAAAAACTTAAGTGAACTTAAACACCAACTCTCATAAAACTTTTTCTAGTAATATGCACAAATTCTGCACCAAGAAAGTTTGAATCAGAGTTTGGGCTGGTAAACAGTATGGGACTGGAAGACAAAGAAAGAAAGATATTTCACTGTGTGTGGATCTCTATTAGGCTCTCATGGTGAAGCCATGCTACATTTCTCTTTCAGTGACCCTACTTTTCCACTTTCTAGCTTCTCTGCTAAATGAGCTTAAGGAGGTAGCTGAAAGTAGACCTGTGGTTTATGGAAAGCAGAAGTAAAGAAACTGGCCTTTCTGGTGTAGGCCTGTGGATTTCTAGATGAAGATCAGTCAAGCCTTCCAGTTCAAACAAGATCTGTTAGTACTTAAACGGCTTTTGCAACTCTGCTGTGGCTCTTGGAGGCAGCTGAGATTTCAAAATAGCTCTTGGTACCTCAAGTAAGAATGAGCTACACAGGTTGCTGGTCATAAACCAGTCTTCCTGAAAAATTAATGCACTTTCAAGTACTGTCTTCCTTCTAGTTTACTGTAGCCACTCACCAAGAGGAATGGTCCTTTAGCTGCCCAGTCTCTGGAACTTCCTGCACCATATTCCTTCCCAGCCAGCACAATCAGAGGATGACCAGCCTGCTTGTATCTTTCTGCAGCATCAAACACGTCCAGCTGGAATAAAAATGGTAAACACTTCATAAACTTTCTGAAGGTGGAAGCATGGTTCCATAGAAAAGAGGAGAAAAGTGTCCCCACATAAACAGTTGAAGCCCACACCTTCCAAAAAGCAGCACTTTAAGGATATTAACCATACAGCACTTTATGGCTTTTACTCTGATCTCACTCCCCATACAAAGCTGCACCTTCCCCTGCTGCTTCTACAGTGGTTATACCCTCCACTGACACTCCTCAAAGCTCTGCATTATGTAGGTACGTGTGACCTGCTTCCCAAGGTCAATACGGCTCCTGTCCCCTCAGTTAGCTTTTGTGAAAAGCACTGGAGTAAATGACCTAAGCTGTAAGAAGAAAAGCCAGCACTAACAGTCTCTTGTCAATGAGCCCCAGTTTAGAGCAGCATCTGTACTTACGATTTCCCCAGAAGGGAAATGGATAGTCTGAGGTCCTTGTTTATCAATAAATTTGTTGACCAAGCGAATGTTTGCAAATGTCCCTCTGGCCATGACAGCGTCATTCCCTCTGCGGGAGCCATAAGAATTGAACTCTCGAGGAGTCAGGCTATTAAAGGAAAAGAAGAATGGAAACGGCGTTGTTTTTAGACTAAAGCACTCTGTGCTTCAAAAAAAAAAAAAAAGTAATGACATGGTGTTTCTGAAACAGGCATGTATAAAGTTCCCAGCTCTGCAATTAGCTAATTGCTAAACTTTCACTTTTGAGATGTTTTGAAGGAAAGGAAAAACAATTAAAACACAGCTACAATTTGGTCATAAAAAGGAGCTTCCATAGTTTTCTCAATCCTTGCCCTAGAGAACAGGATCTAGTAGTGATGCAAGGATATAATTCATATTAAGTCAAAAGATGCAACACAATTCTTTTCTTAATCGCTGTCTCCTTGTTGTTTACATTATTATAGCATCTAGAACAAACACAGATCACTGTGCTAAACACCTAAAAGGCAGCAAGGACCCCTGTTGAAAGTTAGAACTACAAAAGAAAAAGGTCATTTGCAAATAGAGAACGATGGGCCACTGCAGCCTAACCAGTAAATAAAAAATGTGCCAGAATGTGACAGAAAATCAGGCTGTTTGCATTGGGCTGCATCCAAAGAGCAGCTATGACATACAACATCTGTTTTGTAATGTAGGTAGGACTATTCAGATTTCACATTTTCACCTATATCATGGGGTCAAAGAGCCCAGAGTAGTTAGTTTTCAGTATATTACATTGTTTTAATCCATTTTCTCTCCAAAATTATTAGGTCTAGTGGGTTGATTTTTTTTAATGTCAGTGCTGTTCCTCAAAATATCACTAAGGTTGTAAGAAGTGCTAAACCAGAGAACAAAAGCATTATATTATCTGTTACGACTGGACAGGTAAACTTAGTAAGTCCTAATCCTGCCTTAAGTTGAACCCCAAGTACTAAACTGACAGACTGGCCATAGGAAAAGACCAACATTTTACTGGAGTTTGGACTCCAACCACAAGAGATCTGCAGTTTTTGCAGCTGAACTGAAACCTAAACTTCAGGATGTTCTGTAGATCCTAAGAGCCTTGATCTATAAAATAGCTGCATATGCTAGAAATGAATATAAAACCAATTTTTGGCACTAAGGACCATGGTCCTTTTGCTTTGATAGGGAGACAAATCCTGATTCCCTTATTCATGAATAGCCATACTGTAAAAACCAGCATGAAAGTTCTCTTCTTCCCTTCTCTCTCTATAAAAATGTCACAGTTCTACAGTGCTAACAGATTCACACACTCCATTCAAGTTCTTACACCTGGTGAGAACTGCTGGAGTAGCAGAAAGAGAAATGTTTTTCTTTCTTAATTTATGCGTTCTCTGGGCAGCCATCAAGGTATACAAGGGCATGTGAACAGACAGAAGGTATGTGTGCTTGTACCATGGTATAGTAGTTGTGGTTTGCTTCCTCTTCCCAATTCATAACAAGAACAAGAAGTAGTGCTTACCCTCTGCTGGTCAAATAACGGGCTGCAGGACTATTTCTGGCTATGTTCCCAGCTGGAGATATGTGGTCGGTTGTCACAGAATCCCCAAAACTCAACAGGACATAAGCACCCTCTATCGTTTTCGGGGTCTGAAGAGCCAAAGTCTAAGGCATCATAAATACAAACAAAATAATTATTACATGAAAAATACTTACCTTTCTTAAAAAGTGCAAATTGGAAAATAAAGTCTCCCTTCTTATACAAGTTAGGAGAAAGAAAAAAGTCAACCCTACTAAAAGTGTTTATGTTCTTGAACAAAATATGATGCTCTGGCTGTCTGCCAGCAGATTCACGCATGAAGAAAACAGATAAGATAAGAAAATGAGCTGAGACTTCCTGTGATACATGCATGAAAGTCCAGGATTCCTAAGCATTTGCAGGCATTAAAAGATACATTTTCTTTTTAATACTGAAATAGCAGTCTGAACCATTTGGTGCAAAATGCAAAGAGGCAGAATTGTGCATTTTGTTTTCCGTTCTTGTTCTTCACTTGCTCTGTGACCATTTAAAAGTATTTCAACTTAAAATGGTAAAGGGGACTTTTCAAAAGCCCTGAATTGACAGGGAATCCTTACAATTTTCAGATTCACTCATGCCTTTGTATTAAAATGAGCACAATATTGCATCTAAGAACCAAAGCCCCGATAAGCTACGACGGATGTGCTCAGATCCCTTGCCTTTGCTTCACCTTTAAAATTAGTCAAGGTCACTACACACTTTGGCTTGATTCAAAGGGAAAGCATGTACGTACCAGACCATCAAAGAAAGGAGGAGACTTGATATAGGTAGACTTGGGATTCCAAGTATACAGTTTTTCTGAAGGAGCATGTAAGGCATTCCAAGATTTGTTTACTGTCTGAAAAACAAAATCCTCCCATTGACTTTGAAATTTTCAGAAACACCATAATTACTTCAGAATCCAGGTAAAATTACAAATTTGACTTCAGCAAAAGCTTTGTCTATTTCTTCAAGCACTTTGGAAAATGCACATAACAATATACATTATACTTGGGGGTTTTTTTTAATGATTCTATCTCTTAAATGAGTTAGGAAAACCCTCACCTTCATTAGAAAAGATGTTCATCCTGTTTTCTGACAATATGTATTATGTACACAGACAACACTTTTTAATTCTTTAGTGTATTTATCACTAATCTTAAGAAACTTCCCTAACATATAAACCTTAAGAATACTTTGTTTCAACATTCAGAGAAAAGACTTGCAGGAAGACATTACCAAGTACAACATTTTTTGCTGGTGTGCATGCTATTAGTCAATGCAAATTAATTTTATGTCAGCTGAAAAAAATCAAACATCCGTGAAGCTGGAATATCTCACTTTGTAATAACAGCCTGGGATGATTGTTTAAAATACATCATCTACATGTTACAGTAAAAAACATCACAAGGACCAATTTTCAGAACATGACTGACTGTAGGAATTACTAAGTCAGAAGACATCTTTTTTAAAAAGCTTATTTGAGTATTTGCTAGAACAGAAGCAACAGCAATAGAAGAAAAAGGTTCACTTCATTATCAAGACCACCTTACTTAACACTTCAGAATAGCACAGTACATCAATCAAATTACTGTCCAGAGGATTAATTCACCTCTATTTTTTGGTAGACCTCCTTGAACATCCCAGGAATAACAAACTGACGCTCAACAGCCTGAATTTCATTTCTTGTTGGCCAGATATCTTTCAGGAAAATCTTCTTCCCCAAAGCATTTATTCCTGTAGAAAATAGTATTGTCACGTTTGTTCCATAAATTTTCCATTAAGAAGAAAGAAAAATTCGTCATTGTGTCCTCTAGCTATGTGTTCCTTTAAACACTCACGGGACACATCTTACCTACAGGGGGTTGACAGAAAAGTGTGCCATAAACTTGGTAATGCCTGTACATAAGTCTTATTTTGTGACTCCAATGGTGTTCCGGAATAATTTACAAAATCATTTTTGTAGGAAAGGATCTTTGAAGGTTGACAAGCTTAACTTCCTGCTCAACAAATCAGGTTGCTTATAAAAGCTTCTAAAAGCTAAGTCAGGTTGCTATCACCCAGATATAACCAAAAACATGCCCCAGTGGAATTAGAATATTGGTCAGGCTTGGCTTCCTGCCTTCTCCATTCTACAGACTCATTGTTGCTCTGTTTCTTAACAACTCTAAGTTTTGTCTCCCAGAGATACTTAGTACTTTGAAGCACTTCGCTACGACAAATGCTTCTGAAGAGCTTAATTCCAAACAGTTTAGTTTATAAGCTGTCAAAAGAAGCATCCTGACACTGTCTTACCTAAAGGCTCAGTCTCAAAATCAATCCGGATGGTCCCTGCAATTGCATAGGCTATAACCAGTGGTGGGGAGGCCAGGTAGTTAGCACGGGTGTTGGGGTGGACACGTCCTTCGAAATTCCTGTTGCCAGACAACACCCCCACTGCAACGAGGTCACCCTGTAAGAGTGAGTGTGAGACAAAGGTAGCTGAGATGCTTGCAGAATCCACACACCCAGCAATTCCGCAGAGCCTCACTGCACTGCAACAGCCGTGACTGGACAGTTATAGATCTGTCTCCTTCCAGACAGTCCCAAAACACTTCCCACAGCAAAGAGAATATAGACTGAATTGACTTCACACAGAGTTGAGAAGAGCCAGCACACAGTGTAACACAGCTCAGAACACCACACAGCAGAGAGCAGCTTATCTAGATAAGCTGTACAGGGAAAAATGCATACCTGTGTAATGGCCTCAACAACAGACTCTGGTAGGGGTCCACTATTGCCAATACACGTCATGCACCCATAACCCACCACATCAAACCTAGAAAGAGCACAAAAATCACCAGTGAGCAAAAAGATATTTTGGGGCAAGACATTTAACCCTTTAGCAAGTGGCTGTGGTTACTTTCAGAAGATGTACTGCTTTAACAAATTACCTGCTGCTGAAAACAGCAGTTTTGAGGATGTCCTGTACTTTTATCACTGCAGTGACTGCCCATGCACAAAGAATTGAGCAAGAGGAACAACAATATAGAGTAACTTATACTATTTCAAAACAATTAGTCTGGAAAATAACCCATTTTCCTGCTTAAGAACTTAAGTCTTCAAGAAGTTACAGCTGGCCTTCTTCATCATTGGTACAAAGCCAGCCAGCACAACAGCAATGCGTTAACTCAGGCAGGATCAAACCATAAGGTACCTGCAACATCTTTTAAACTGCATAGAGAAATAGTTATTTTATTGCATTACTTTTCACAATGCTTTTAGTTAAGGAGCCATAGGACAACAGTAAGAAAAGCACTCCTACCCTAGTTGGGAAAGGTAACTCATAACTCCACTCTCGCGCAGATAGTAAGTGACGACCCCGCTTCCTGGGGACAGGCTAGTTTTAACGTACGGCTTCACTGTCAAACCAGCTTCAACAGCTTTCTTGGCAAGCAATCCTGAAAAATGAAAAGGATAGTTGCAGGTTTCCCTGGAAGTGAGACAGTTTGGTGACTCAGTAGATCAGGTTAAGAGAAGTACCACTAAATAAATGACTGGGAACAGAAAAGGCAGCACTTCCAGCAATGAAATGGTACAGCAAGCCAACAGCACTATTCCCTAATAACCAGCCAGATCTCAAGAGCTCTGTTGAACTGTAGATCCAGACTGCAATTTCTGTTCCACTAGGTTGCTGGAAGTTGCATTAAACAAGATGCACTCACACTAGGGCAGCATGTAAACATTCAAAACTTCTTTGTAAGACAAGTGCCTCAGAAAAAAAGCAATGAAGAATTATTAAGTTCCCACTTACCGTGCTCTAGTAGTAACTCAATGCTGAAATAACTGCTAACTGTTCTCAGAAGCAGAAGGCTATGAGAGCATCAACTCTGGCCCTTCACACAAACTAGCTATGTCACATTCTACAGCTTGTTGCATGAGTGCTGATTTACCATTCCTGGATTTGTAACACACATAGAGATGTTTTAGTGGAGCATGTGACTAGAAACACATTCATCATAAATTCCTTCGAGACAAATTGTCCACACTGATGAACACTCAGAAAACTAGTCCTCTCCAGCCCTTTTGCAGGATGAACATAAAGGAAGCAGCAGATATGCAAACTATGCAAAACTTCACATTCCCATGCTACATTTTCTCTCTCACACATTGCATCCATTTAGACAAAGTACACATCAGCTCTACTTTGATCCAACATGATCTCCAGCAGGAAGACGCCATCAAATTGTTTTGTCCTTGCCAGGTGTTTGGCAGCTCTGTTAGACATGACCTGGAGACCTCCACTTTTAAGTGTTGTGTGAAATGGCCTACACATGTGTATTTAAAGAAGCAGTCCTATTCCTGAAATTCCTGAAATTACCAAAGGAACTTGTGGAAACTGGAGCCCTCAGATATTTTTGAAAATGTGACCATAAACAAGTGACCATCATAGGACCTGAGAGATTGACAGCCTGTCTGAAAGTGTTGACTTCTGTCTTCTTGCTCATACCAGGTCTGAAAAGAAGGCAAAAATCAAACTCTCAACATTGGCAAGGAAATGCCAGACCTTAAATTGCTTTGAGCAACCTTAATCCAACACCTTGTAAAGTCAAATTAGGCTGTCAAGGCTCCTACAGCATACGCACTATCCCCACGGACACACAGACCCTGCTTAGTGCACAGGATATATAGGGGCAGTTTGAAACAACTACTCCTATCTTGGATTTTTTCAGCTTGGTTACCTAATGTGGGAACCCTGTATGTTTTATCTGCTTTCATTTCAAACTTCACCCTGAAAACTAAATTATCATGTTTCTTGCGGGTATCTTGGACCTGTAGTTTACAAACAGTTGCCAGAGACTGACATAATTATTTTTTCTTTCCTTGCCAATATCAAAAATTAAGTGCTGCTGTACAGAAAGGCAGCAAAGGAAAGAGTATCCACTAAATCCAAGAGCAAGATCATGAGGACTACATTCTTCAGGCTGCTGTGCATTTGGTAGCAGTGAATGCACTCAAAGTACCAACTTTCCATGTATCTGCAGAGCATTCTACACTTTAAACCCACAGAGCTATTAAGCCAAGTTGACTGAAAGAACAGCATGTCTGCTGTCTCAGAGGGTTAAAAATTCATGCCATTAACCTGGGAGCCACACACTTGAAGAAACTATCATACACAGATAGCACAACTGAGGCATGTACTCATTTAGAACTAAGGGAATAGGGCAGAAGCACACATTAGGAATGAGACATTTTTCTGCACAGACTAGCCAGGTTAAAAATGAAAAACCTCCTGACCAGAAGTTTAATATAAGTCAGACTGACTGTTCCGTAGTGGGGTATACAAAGTCCACCTTCAACCACTTTGTGGGTGCAGTTAAGGTGTAAAATCAAAAGGGTCTGAAAGATGGCCATCGCTGAGAGCATAATCTTCCTCCTCCACTCACCCCTAACATGCCCTCTTGTTGCAACAACTATATAGGGCAACCTCTAGCTAAGTGTGTGTTTTGTACTCTGCTGACAGATCACAGCACCCTCAGATTTAAACCCACAGACAGTTCTTCACTGTCCCACTTCTTGCAGCTTGGACCTTCAACAGCCTCTTCTCAGCTCTATATAACAACTTCTGTGCATTTTAAAAATTGTCAGAAGTGTTGGTTAATTAAATTTCATCTTGCCCTACATAGAAGACTGCAGGAAAAACACATTTTCATCAACCTACATTTCTAGCTACCATTTTCGTAAGTCCTTCAGCTACCCTTACAAACTAAGGTCACTTTTAGCACTCCAAATGACAAAACCAACACTGTTTTTGTGCTAGAATGTAGAATTACATCAGCATCGTCATTGTCTTTAGCTACAGAGCACACAGAGCACCCAGCCAAAGCCATAGAGAACCTACTGCAAATTAGGTAAATAAACTTACCTGCACCCAACATAACTGAGGGGTTACTGGTGTTTGTACAGCTTGTAATGGCAGCAATCACTACTGAACCATGACCAAGCTCAAAGTCACAGCCCTCAAAATTAAATTTGACTATGCTGTTGTGTCGATCTGGGGCAATTTGGAATCCCTTGAATCCTTGCTGTAGGGGGAGAAAATAATCAAAAGGATGCGGTTAACACAAATATTTTGACTAAAAATTAGTATGAGCTGCTTTTTTTTCACCAATGAGAAGCATCTGGCAGTTACACTCGTGCTTGTGCTCTTACGTCTGGTGGGGAAGACTTGTGTCTCTGGTGAACCGAAGTGGTGGACAAAAATAATTTTTTCCAAAGTTTATCCTACTCTCTGCTTAGTCATAAAGGAGGCAACCTTGGAAGCAAAATTTGTGTTTTCTTCCTGCATGAATATATCCTTCTTCAGATTGCTCAGGTGCTTCTTGCTCCTGTATGTTCCAGATTTCTGATCACACATAGTCTTAATACACAAGCTAGTCCTGAGATTTTAGCCATAACACATGAGAGTTTTAAGCCATGATTATCAAACAGCTCAAACTTATGCCAGGAGCTGATTTGAGAGGCAAAAGCCTAACAGTCAGGAAAAAAAGAGCAAGAAGGCACTTTTCATGCCATGAAAAATACATTTAGAGATCTGAAAGCATAAGGTCATTTAATGGAATTTGGAAAATGTAAGAAAATAAGAACTATTGGGAATTGCTGTAGTTTAGGTTTATTGAATTAAATCACTAGAGTTCTGTACTGCCTTTAAGAAGGATGGTTACTGTATCAGGCAAGGATTCAAACTGATTTAGAAAAGTGCCTGGTAATATTTACTTAAAAATAAATCTTGCTCTTCTTCCAATAACGACATTTGACTGGATGATGCAGTGAAAACATCATTTTCTGTCTTTACCACTAACATCAAAGAGTCACAAGGTCATATGCAGTTTTGATCTGCTGAATAGATTCAATAGTTAGTGCAAAACTATGTTGTGGATCTCAGGGCATAGCCAGCATGGAAAGCTGGGTAGTTGGCTTAGAGCTCAGAGCAGTATGTACTTTGTCTCCTCTATTAACAACCCCCATCACAGCTAATTCAGAAGTCTCTAGTGTATGTCTCAACTGTGTTAGACATAAGGTCAGAAAGAACTAGTACTTCAACTGGACATGAACACTATCATACAAGAGAAGCAAAACCCCAATTTTAAACTACCCATTGCTGCTGTCATCTTTGAAACTGCATTCAAACATCCTCATTTTCCAACTTTTCAATAGGCAAACAAATAATGCACAAGTTAACCCCAGAATGTAGTTCCTGAACACTAGCCAGCTTTTAGAAGCACGCATTAGTTTGTATGCTCAAATGTCCCCAGTCCCTACCTTGGCTCCCAGACAAGTCTCAAAGTCCTTCTTCATATCTGACACAGCAACTTTGTCCTGAGGTCTTTTTGGTCCACTGCAGCAAGGCACAACAGTATGGAGATCCAACTCAACAACCTATTCAAGTAAGACCAACAGAGAGTGGTTCAGCACTGCATGGTAAGTTGAAGCCAGTTAAGCCACAGGTATTCTTACCTCTGCTGTTGAACTGATGCAAAGTCTGAACATCTTTAAGTCTATTTGCATGAATTATTGAAGACACACAAGAAGGGAAAGGTCAGAAGAAAAAGAACAGTTCTACTTTTAGACACTGCCAGCTCACAGGTATGGCTATCAAAAGTACTACGGTTACTGAAAAACCCCAGTGTGACCTAAGCATCTAAGCAATAAAAATTAATTTTTTAATTCATCCCTTTACATGCTAGCAGCAGGGAAAACAATGATATAAAGAATCCTGGTACTGACACAAACCAAAGCAAACTATTCATCTATTCCTCACCCATGCTCCAACCTTGCTTTTACAGTGTGCTGCATGTTTCCATATCTACTAAAGTTTTTGAATAATCATGCAAACCTAAACACAAGGTACGAGATAAAATTTTACTGTAGAGAAAAACAGGAATATTCTTGAGTTTCCTGGACACAGGGTAAGATCTTGATTTTTTTTGCACAGAAAATGACTTGTGTGGTCTGCGGTTACCCCACAGAGCTTGTAAGTGTCCTGATTCACAAAGTAAGGTAACTTAACAGATCAAAGGTAAAACTGCAACAAGACTTACACAGATAACATCCACATTATTTTCATAGCTACGCTTGAGCCTGGACAGGACTTCTCAAAACTACTTGGAACAAACTGCAGAATCTGCACCAGCCTGAGGTCAGTTCAGAGCCATTCCATACCTACGACCAAGTTTTCACAGCTGAAGAGCCAGCTGATTCCACTGGGCCTTAAGATAAGACAGCTCTGCGGACCAAACTAAGGGATAAGGAGTCCCTTGACCATTTTTTAGTTTCTGTGAAAAACATACAATTGTCACAATGAAATAGGACAGGGCATAAAGCAAGGAGTCAGAAGGCAGAGTAGTTTCTAACCTGTGTGAAGTCTGGATCCTGAGAGGAGTTCTTGAAATCTCTTAGCATTCCCACAGCCTCAAGATACTTTTTTGTGTACATAACCTTGTCGTTGTCACGGCCTAAGATGAAAGACAGATATAGCAAAGAAAAAATGCAAATGAAATGGAGGAACTACCATCTGACACAACAAGAAAAAATGTTAACAGGCTATTTCACTGTTCACACTGTACATAGACTCTTTCAAGAAAAATATTAGAGATTCACTGCAAACAAAGCAGTTGAGCAGACTTAGTGACTTTTGCAGAACAAAATCTTAGGTTCCTACTTCTGTCATCTGGACAAGCCAGGTTCAGGCTAAGCAAGCCCCTCAGGGCTAAGCAGGCATTTAGCTGCCAAACAGTCTAATGCCCAGCTCTTCCTAAACACGCAGCAGGACACAGCCTCAATAAGGAAGTATCGATAAAAAATTAACTGAAGCTCAGAAGGCTCCACCTGATTCAATCGCACTGCTGACTACACCATACAGACCTAGAGGCCTGCTTTCAAATACACCTTAAACTTGTGGTCTCTTCTCACACTCACCAGTTTGTATCAGGTACCCAATGCTAATATCATCCACCGGGAAATAGGCAGCTGTTGCTCCATACTCTGGACACATATTGGCAATGGTGGCTCGGTCAGCAATTGACAGCTGGGCTACACCTGGGCCAAAAAACTCCACGAATTTACCCACGACTCCAACTTGGCGAAGGTGCTGTTATAAAAATACAGTGCCTGTGTCATTGTTATGTGTCAAACAAGCTGAGCATGTCTGTTATGAAATCCAGCTTTCGACTTCAGAGCAACCTCTTGTGAAGGTTTCTATATCCATTTGAAACCAGGAAGCCTTTGGTAAACTAAATCATGAAGATGAGGAGACAGAGATGCAAAATTTCAATAATAAGGTAAAACATAAGGATGTATTTCTTCTAAAACTTGCTCTTCCTCTCATTTAAACTAGACTCTAACTTACAACAGCTGTACTTCTGTCAACACAATGTTCTAAGAAGAGGAGAACTGTGTGGGGAATGTTCAGCCAGCAAACCCAGGAAGATGAGGAAACAGGAAGAACCAACTGCACAAGTACATGAATTGAATTGAATACACACACATCTGGATGAAATCATAAAAAAATGTTGGCTTTCCCCATTTGGAGGTCTCTCTAGAGACAGCATCCCATGATGAACTTGTGTACCGGATTTCTGATCTCCAACATCAATGCTGACCCAGTAATACTTTTAATTCAGTGACAATGCAGAGAGTGAATAAACATATTATGAACATATGATGAGTCAAACACCTGCACATCACAGAAATTAGACTGCAATGCTTACTGTCTGTTTTGTGGGGGGTTTACATTGCCTTGTTTTAAGTGAGGACTTCAAAAACAAGTCAAGGTTTTTCTTTTGAGGCAAAGGAGAAAGCATTGTTGTTCAAAAACATTACTGAATTCCAAAATACCCCAACATATATTTTGTTGGGCTTCTGGAAAACAGATTTTCCTAGCAAATTGTCCTTGCACAGCTGATTCCAACCCACACAGAGTGAGAGCTTTAAAAAGTTCGAAATTACTACATGGAAGCACACGCAGGGTTCTTAAGCCTGCAGTACAGTAGCTCTGTCCCACAGAGAGCATGCATAGCTCTTAGCAGTAACAGAAAAACATCAGACCTTGGTAATTTACCTTGGTAATGGTGAGCACAATGTCAGTGGATGTTACCAGTGGCTGAGGGTTTCCTACCAGCTTATAGCCAACCACCTCAGGAAGCACCATGCTGATCGGCTGCCCCAACATCACTGCTTCTGCTTCAATGCCACCCACACCTGTATGCAACAGGAGTATACAATGCAACTATTCAGAAAGATAGTAACGTGTCAAAGATAAACACATGAAGTCAGTTGCCTGATGAGTGTCCTACTTAAGGTGAAAAGAGGAGAAAAAGCAGACAGCCTTAGTCTTCTGCTAAGGGGCAGTCCTAATCTTGCTCCAGTTTCTGCAAGGTTGGACTTCTTAATTTCTTTTTGTTTCATACTTTATCCTTATTCCTAAGTCATTAGATAGGATATCAGGTAAATCTAAGTAACTTACTCTAGAATGGTCAGCTTTTATAATAGCAGATGTAAAAGTTTTATTGAATGTCTGAAGCGTGCAACGCACAAACCAAGAACCACTTGTTAATATAAAAGATAATTCTGTGACAGATCCAATGATGTGACTCCTTTCACATGGTGTTGAATCATTTTTAAACAGTCAAGTTAGCAAACAGGACTGACAGGCTACCACAGGCAAGCATGAAGTAAGTTGAGTATTACCAGCCACAACCAAGAAACGTTGGATCCAAGAGTAAGCACTTCAAGCTCATATGGTATAGATCGTGCCCAGCCATACTTTTCAAATTCTGGAGAAAAATGAGGTTGAGAGTCACACTCCTCCAAGCAGCTATTGGTGCTGCAACATCATGTGAATTAGTCTCCGTGTGTATGGTGCAATCAAATACAGAATAAGAGATGTGTCTAATCCCAAAGCTGTCATGGGATCAATATTGGTACCATAGTATAGGTGGGATATTAAAAACACAAAGTCCCATCATACCATGTGGTACTCAGAACTTCACAAGCACATTTGTTAACAAATGCTAGCAAGTGCTCTTGAAAAACACGTGTTCTGCATTCGCACAATAGCTGTTTCAGTACGCTCCTATCACCACACCACAGGAAAATAAAAGCTCAACTGACATTTTTTCTACCATGTGGGATGACTGCAAAGACTTTCATTCCATAGGTACTTATTTATTCAATAATTCAAGCACTGCAGTTCACCACTACAAGCAAAAATACATTATTTATATTTGCTCCTGTAACAAGTATTCTGTAGAGTACTGGTATGAGAACATACTTCACAGTCCTGTTTTTCATGATGTCCTCTCCAGCCATATTTAACTCTCTCAGATTCAATTTTCAGCACCTTCAATCTAAGAGATTAGTATTTGCAGCACTTTTTTGATACATCAACACTTTGAAAGTAGCCAAGTGATTAAGAAACAATTGGATTGTCAATGATGCTTTGATTCCCTTCCTTTATTTAATATTTTCCTTGATTTAAATCCAGAATAGAAAAAAATATGTAAAAAACCCAAACACAAACCCAACAACGCATGTAGCAGAAGTCATCTGAGGCTGTTATCAGAACAGGGGAGCTTACTTAAAAAGTCTTAAATAACTGTAAGAGACCTTATCAAGTTACTTGCATTTGGGGTTAGTACCACTGTGCCTGGCTGGCACAGAAGGTAACTTCTCTTCACAGCTGCCCATATAGTGCTGTGTTTTAGATGTACGACCATACCAGTGTTGACAACACACCAAAGTTTTAGCTATTGCTAAGGAGTGCTAACACAGTCTCAATATATTTTGTTTCTCATTCTGCCCCATTGCAAGTGGGTGGGCAAGACACTGGGAGGGGTACAGCCAGGACAGCTGACCCAAACTGAACAACGAGACACTCCATGCCATAAAACATCATGCTCAGCATAAAACCTGGGAGGTGGGGGGTGGGGACAATTTTTCCCAAGTGCCCACTGTCCCGGGACTAGCTGGGCTTTGGTGTGCTGATTGATGGGAGGTAGTGACTGTCTTTGCATCACTTCTTTCATTTCCTTTCCATACACTCACCCCTCTTCACTTAAATTGTCTTTGTCTCCACTCATCAGTTTTATCTTGCATTTGCCCTTCCAGTTCTCTTCCCCCATCTTGCTAGCAGGAGGAGTGAGCGAGTGACTGGGTTGGGGCCAACCTGTCAGCCAGAGTCAACTCACCAGAGCCCAAAACACAGCTTATTCAGCCCAGAGATATTCACAATACACTCTTGCACATACCCCAGCCAAGCACTCCCAAGCCATCTATCATGGTGGTGTGTGAGTCAGTGCCCACCACACTGTCTGGATAGTAGTAGCCATCCTGATCCATCACCACTCTAGCCAAGTACTCCAAGTTCACTTGGTGGATGATCCCAGAGCCTGGCGGAATAATCCTCAAGTTTTTAAAAGCCTGAGAGCCCCACTGAAACAAAAGGAACAGGAGTCAAAAATTTTCAATCCACGTGAGCACTAGAAAAACTTCCATTCACTGTACTTTTTTCCATGCAAATAAGATTATTTTTTTCAGTACCTTTAAGAATTCAAATCTTTCTTTGTTCCTCTCAAATTCCAGGTCCTGATTTTTTTGCAAGCTGTCCGATCTGTAAGTGAAAACAATCAGCTGTCAGAATCAAAAGTACCTGACTGAAATTTACGTCTGGTCAGATATACCCAAACACTGAAAGAAAAGAAGATGTACTAGCTAATGTGAATGCTGACCAATCACATCTGTTTAATATCACTGCAGGCAACCAATGAAAAGAATTTAAGAAATCTTAAGAGTTAATACCTGAACTCTGCTTCAAATGGGAGTGCTAATCTGCATATCACATGTGTGGGAGGCCTAAAACTTGTAGCCTGAGAAAAGCAACACTACATGATAGAGAAATATGAATTTTCCAACACTTAAATCAGAAGTAATCAGCAGGGCAGTAAAGGAAACAAACACAACTGCCCTGCAACTTCCATTAAAAAAGGTTATCACTATGATACGGTGCTGCCTGAAGCCTTCGTGTTCCAAAGCAGACAGAATTAATAAACTTTTCACTTGAAAAAGTGTAAAGTCGCCCAACTTACATCTGCAGAGTTTGAAAGAACTTAAGCATAGAGCTAGCCAATGTTTTCACTATATATACATGAGTCTAATACAAATAAAATGAGGCTGCGACCAAAAACAGTGATTAGTAAAAAATTACCTATATTAAGTTCTGGATACTACTAATAACATAAAATGATTTTTATTAAAATAATATAGAAAAAGAATCATAATAGTTGATTTTGTCCTATGGTAAAGACATAATCATATCTTGTTCACAAAGAAATATGCTGTTTCCCAAATACCTTAAAAAAACAGAGTAATGCAAATTAAAAAGAAAAAAGGTTAGGTTTCTAGTTTAATACATTAGTGCTAGAACACCCATTAGCCCAGAGATCAGTCTTCAGGTGTTTATTTCTCATTTTGCATCTGTTTCTGAACTCCTTAGTGTTAAGATTAAGAAGCAGCCCCTCTAGTAAAAGTGTTAACGGAAGTTGATTTTTGACAGTTACATAAGTCAAAATTTTTTGGCTTTTTTCTCCCCTGTCAACTATGAAAAGGCAACCACGAGAATTTCTATCCTTACTAGTCTACACTTAAAAAAAGCATGAAAAAAGCTATATTTGAAAACTGACAACATGCTTCCGAGCAGCAGGCTTTGCAACATGTTTCTGCTCAGAAGTTCAGTATGTTTATTTTAAAGAAACCTCTAAGTACTGGCACTGAGAAAGAGTTCTTATGTTCTTTAATTTCCACCTCCTAGGAATTTTCTTCTTTGCAATGCTATTACTTAAGTGGCCAGCTTCAAAACTCCTTCCTCTGAAGGACAATAAACACAGTGTATTTTAGCAAGAAGACAAAAAAGATGGAAGGAAACCATCATAAAACATGTAATTGCAGGACCTGTTTGGAAGATCAGTTCAGTAGGCCCATATTTATGTGCCTTGGAGTGCAGAAGGACCTCCATGCAGAGGTCCTGTATTTCACTGGGGGTCTAGTGACTGCTAGTGAGTGTTTGTCTCTTCGTAGAACGTGGAGGACCGAACAGCATTATGTTCCTTCCCTGTGCTTATGGAGACACGTTAAGCAGTAACTCAAGCTCTTCTGCTTGGAAGCACTGAAGCAGCAAGCAGCTCCTCAGAGCTGGGCCTACGGTGGCTCAGGTCTATTCTTAGAGAAGTAAGGAAGAAAGGAGACATTCGTGTCTGTCCTTTCCAAAAAGCCCTATGGGGTCAGAAAAGTGCACATGGAAAAAAAGCTATTTCTGAGCAACTAATAATAACACAGTATTATTGTGGAAAACTACACTCATCACAGGTCTGGGTTGAGCCTGTTTCTGTTAACATTCTAGTTTCCATTAGTCCAGGCTTGTACTGCTATGAGATGTGCCACAGAAAAAAGAAAATTCACCCCCCTAAATCACAGTCTAACTTAAATAACTTCTTAAAGTTTAAGATGTCACAGTAGAAATGCTAAGAATATCACCAGTGGAACTACCTTGATGATCAGGAAGTTTAGTCACTACCAGTAAGAAGTAAAGAGTAATTTTGTATTCTTACTGCCTGTTAAAATCAACCTGGATGGAGTGATCTATCACTAGATCAGCAGGACAGATAGGATTGATTTTTTCAGGGTCCCCACCAAGTTTCTTCACAGCATCACGCATTGCAGCAAAGTCAACCACAGCAGGCACCCCACTGAAACAGAGAATAAATAAGCACAGTGAAACAATTTGGAAAAGAGGGGAATAAAAACCCCAAACCAAACACAACTGAGATCCTGAGATGCGGAACAGACACCTCCTGTCACATGCAAAGTAAATCACAGCCATATCCTGAGTCTTGGGATCATTTCTGTATGGAAGGCACCCTTAGGAAGACAAAGTCAGAAGAGCAAAAGGGACAGAACTGTATCTATATCCTGAGCACTGCAAAAATAAAAAGCTAAACTCAAAATTCATCAAGTAACAGAAGCAGTTCTACATGCTTGGCTGAGAATTTGGAAATTTGTTCCTAGACAGCATTCCCTGGGGACCTTGAACTGGTTTCTCTTCTTTTGCTCTGTTCCCCTCTCTCCTCCCCAGTTTAAAAAAAGAAGTGGGGAGAGGGAAAACAACAATGTCATTTCTTTGATTCTTTGCTATGTTTATTTAGCTGATTTTAAGGCAAGAGTCATCTCTTCCAAGTTTTGCAAGGCACAGGAGAATCTCCTCTGTAATCAGAGCTGCTTGGTACCTTCCACACTCAGTGGCAGAGCGGGGCATCAGATTTCTTAAATTAAAAAGGACTTGACTGCAAAACACCTTCACAGAATAACTATATTTTCAGAAGTGGATTTAGTTGTCCTGGCAGATCACAGGAAAAACACAAAGGCAGAAATAAGGTGCACCACGCATTCCTACTAACAAATCCTTGTACTTAAACACTGACACAAATCTTGTGACCATCCAGCAACTCCTTGTACTCCTTAAGACTCAGAAAAAGGTTAACAGATCTTTTTCTCTATGTTTTTATGTCTCATTCAACCAAAATGATCTTTAAACCCCTAAATTAAGCCTGCCTTCCTTCCTAAGTGAGGTCAGTAAACTGTTGAAAAGGTCGAAGTAATGCGCCTGAGAGTCCCTCATTCATCCTCCATTTGCAGTGCATGTTTATTCATAAGCAAATAACGAGTGAATAACCAGAACTTCTGGCCTTTCAACACCTGACTTACCTAAGACATCACACACATTTCAATATTTATTTTAACAAAGCTTCTGATACTTCTCAGCTTCTCACTTTCTCAGCTTCTCCTTAGCTGTGTTTTACCATGGTATTTTCAATCAGCTTGGGAAACCCTCTTACGTATCTGCCTATCTCATTTTGCTGGCTGCAGAGACAAAAGAGTTCTCTGACGTGCACTCAAGGATCTGGCAACAGTCAGCAACCCACTGAAAACACTACATTTCTACAAGAGCAGCCCAAAGCAGTAAGAGTTTATGCTTTCAACTCTGACTATAAGGAAGCTATTACCATTTGAGCATACGTCAGGAACAAGATGTATCAAGAACAGTAAAATCTTTGTAATTTCCAGAATTTTACCTTGAAAATCCTGAGCATTTACAAAAAATAAACAGCAAAAAGGGTCCACATTATCTAACCTTAACACAATTAACTGATGTTGTTCAGCAGTGTGAAGCAGTTTTACATCCCAGGATATGCATATTACAAGGAAAATGGCAAATATTATGTAATGCTACCTAGGGGAAATTGGGGAGGGCAGGGGTGGGAGGGAAGCAGTGTAAGAGTTATTTTGCCAGCTTACGGATGTTTTACAACTGAAATGGAACAGACACAATATCCATCTACAGTATTTAGAAGAACTCAGAATAATTACAGAATGATCCAAACAGGGAAATTAGATAATTCTAAACCAGGACAACTTCAATGCAATTGTTGTACAGCTTCTGGAAAGTTGCCAAAGCTGCCTTTTTTCAAAAGATTCCTCAGAGGCCTGTCCAAGAGCTCATTTTTCAGGAATGGAGCTGCCCTGCAGACTTATAGGCAAATTTTTAAAACTCAGCAGGAGAGTAGAGGGTCAGAAAGAAGTGCAGTAACAGAGGAAACAATGTTTACTTGAAAGTTCAGCTTTGTCTGTGCTCCAGCTTTTCAAAACCTTAACAACAGCCAGCAGATGAAAAATAGCTGGGAAATCAGCACTTCTTTCAGTTGAGGGTCAGCCCATTTTTCCTAATGTCTTTAGGAGCTGAGCTGTACTGGGTCTCTAGCACTCGGATAACCTTTACAAAAATGCCAAACAAAAGGTATGACAGCTAAGACACTTTACTGTTGAGAAAGAAAACCAACTGGCAGCAGAGCAGCACAGGGCTTACCATGGATGAACTAAACTGTTCTATAAAGACAGAGGATGAACAGCCGACTTGCAAGTCAAATGCTGTGTTAAAGACAGTTAGAAGCTGTTGTTCAATCTGAAAATTGACTCTGCACATTATCAGGGACTACTACATGATTATTAGTGGCACATCAGGGCTAAACACCCTGTAATAACAAGGCCCAGTTTTCAGAGTCCATTAGGTAGGAATCTCAGTTTGCATTTCTGGGAAAAACAGACATTAATTTTTTCAATAGCAGAGAGGTCTCTAAAAATGTATTTGAAATAATACTGACTTGGAAGAGAAAGTAATGATGTGGGTTATAAATGAGAACTGAAGAGAGTGAAAATTAAAAGTAAGAGATCCTGGGGAACAAAAAACAAACAAAAAAACAACTAACCAAAAAAACACACCAAAAAAAATACAATATTCTCCTCCCCTTCAAAGAACAAAACCTCTAAACTTGGAATTGCCTCATCTGGATGCAATCCAAAGGCATTTGGATGCAATCCATCACATTTTCTTCCCCTCTGTTTTGAAGTTATATAAAGATATTTACTCCTCCATTCCAGAAGAGTTTCACTCAATGCTTTTACCCTGAGCGTCTGCCTCTTCAAATGTTGTCTGTAGCACGACATCAAGGAGAGTTGAAAAAAGCTTTTCCAAATATCTCACTGTTATTGTTTCCCTCAGCTCACCCTTCCACCCAAAGCTGAGCACTGCTGCACTCTCAAGAGCCCGCCTTCCGAGCTTTGGAGAGCATCAGACTCACGTGAAGTCCTGCAGAATGACTCTTGCAGGCCTAAATGGCACTTCAACATTCTTGTGTTGCATCACTTTCCAGTTGAGAATATTCTCAACGTCTCCCTTCTTCACTAGGAACTCATCGCAGTTACGGATCGCTGCTTCCAAGAGGACTCGAATAGAAAATGGCAGGCGTGCTGCATGGGTGAGAGACAAGAAACAAATTCAGTTTTACCTTAAGGCATACGTCAGCAAGTGCAAAGTTCCATGCCTGGGGCAGACAGCTCCTCAAGTGCTGACCCCATCTTCTCACAAGGCTTTATCCCAAATTGTCACACCCCCTGCTCTAGCCTCCAGCTTTGTCAGGAGGTCAGTACTAACTGACCTCTTCCCCTCAATTCTTTGAGCAGATTTATCATCTCAGCTCCTGTGAGACCATAGACATCTTTGCTGAAAGGACTTTTCCACAGCTTTTCCAGCCTCCACAGCAATGCTACTCTGAAAACATGCTTTGCTCACCCTGTTTTTCTGCAGATTCCTCTCATTCTTGCCACTGAACACAGACATATAAATGCACTACAAAAACATAATTTTCTACCTGACATGTTGGAAAACACAGCTTTAGTGCTCTACGCAGCCTCTTCTTCTCAAGAGACGGAAAATGAAACTGAATGGAAGTTAGACTGTGCATCTGCTAATCTGTTTCAAATTAGAAATCTTTATAGAAGGTGACACAAAATGCTATTGGAGCAGTTCTGACAGCCTTACTGCAAGCAATGTGTGTGAATTGAAAAAACACAAGTTTCTCGAGAGTTGCTCCCGTGGTCCGCTGTAGTAATAGATGTTTGATTGCCTCTCAGAATATTTACGTTTCAAAATCTCTCGAGAAATTTGTCCCAACTTTCTACACAGGGGCCCCAAGACATGAAAGTCACTTAATCACAGTGAGACTTCATTACTGATATTATAAAAAAACCACCCAACTGCTACTCAGGACACAGTAATTCAGAATAATTTCAGTTGCTTTTGTTGCTGTTTTTTGTTTTGTTTTGGAAGTATTTGTTAGTTTGGGGTTTTGGCAGGTTATTGTTGCTGTTGTTTTGGGGGTTTTTTTTAAATATTCTCCTGTCTTTCCCTGTCCCATTCTTCTGTTGCTAAGCTATTCCATTTTTCTGCTGGATAGTGAGAATTGCATCTTTTTTTCTTTAAAGAGTCTGGATTTTATCACTCTTGCAATCCCGGAATGGATCAACTGGTAGTGCCATACATGTATTTGTCTACTTCTTAAGACTCATCTCTGCTTTTCACACACCAAGTCTGACATCAATTGATTTCTAACTTACACACTATATGAGCTTGTAATGGATATTTGTTGCTGACATTCAGAGAAAATGTTCCTCCTCCTCTTTCCTGAATTTTCCTTAATCACCTGTTTCCTTTTTGAAAGACCAAAAACACCCAACATAGACAGTTCTAAGCTATAGGTACCCACTTTCTAATTCAGTGGCACAGATTGTAAGATTTCTACCAGTGCCACATGAAAGATTCATGAAGCGTTAGAGGAACTAAGGAAAAAGCCTCCTCAGAAAGGAATCTCTAGCCACCACTGTTTTTAAAGCTGAATTATCTTTCTGAATGATTCGGTCATATCAGTGTTAGATTCCTTCCAGCCTTTCACAGAGTTTAGCAGTATATGAGAAAACTTGTGCTCTTTGTTTTGCCTAGTCCTCCTTATCCACTCAGGAAGAAGCAAGACTGCTGTGTGCACAGTGCCTTGAGAAAATATTACTGTGATCTTGCCAATATTTTTGTAGTTCTAAATGTACAGAAGTAAATTTTGCTCAAATTTTGTTTTAAAAAAAACATCTTTTGAACTCATACTTCTCTTCAGAGACCAAATATCATCCAATGTGGCAATGTCTGTTCAAGTTCTGTTCAATGTAAACAAAATGCTTTCCTTATATTGTCAACGTACCGTATCTCACATCTCCCAACTTGCTCAGATTAAAGAACTTCTTCAGAGGCTGTTTTGGGTCCAGTGGCTCCACAATCTGTACGAACGGGTTGCTCATGGTTGTTCAAGACCCTTAGTGATCCTAAACAAAAGACAAATCAAAGACATTTTCATGACATGTGTCCTGCATACAAAATACACGTCCCACAGTCCACAATGTATCTGTTCCAACTTCCAAAAAGACAATAAGGTACAAAAAGACAATAAGGTGCTGTTAGTCATACCCTTTTCACTACAAATCTACATGCAACACTACCTCAGAGGTAGAAGCACTGTGAAAAATATCGATATACCACATGGTTTAGAATCACAGAAGCTTAACGTTGGAAATGACCTCTAAGATCGAGTCCAAATGTTAACCCACCACTATCGTGTCCACCACTAAACCATGTCCCCAAGTGCCATATCAACTCATCTTCTGAACACTTCCAAGCGTGGTGAATCCATCACTTCCCAGGGCAGCCTATTCCAACTCTGGAAGACATTTTTTCCTGATGTCTAATCTAAACCTTCCCTCGTGCAACTTCAGGCCATTTCTTCTCATCCTGTTGAGACCAACCCCACCTGGCTACAACCTCCTTTCAGGTTGTTGTAGAGAGCAATACGGTCACCCCTCAGCCTCCTTTTCTCCAGGCTAAACAACCCCACCTCCCACAGCTACTCCTCTAAGGCTTGTGCTCCCAATCCTTCACCAGCACCACTGCCTTTCTCTGGACATGATTTTACAAAGGGAGTTCAGTGTCTTCACTGTTCTCTTCTTTTCACTGCTTCCAGACAGCTCTTTGTGCCTTTGTGATTCATGAACCACCATGAGAACACGGTCCCATTTCTTAAGTGGGTTATGGTTCAACCCCAGGCAGCTAAGCACCACACAGCTACTTCCTCACTCCCTTCCTGGAGGGATCAGGGAGGCAGTCAGAACACTAAGAGGGAGAAAATTCATGTCTTGGTACACAGACATTTTAATACATAAAGCCCTTGGCTCTGTGGAAGCCCTGCTCAGCAGAAGCAAAAACATCCCCGTGATATCAATCCTGTTTCCAGCACAAATCCAAACCACAGCCCCCATTACTACCGACTAGGGAGAAAATTAACTGTATCCCAGCCAAAACTAGCAGAAGTGGCATTGACCTAAAGCTAGACAGACAGGCATTTGCATTAAAAATTTAAAACAATTAAACCAAAACAGAAAATACTGCTGTTTTATTTAAGAAGAAGTATTACAGGCTAAGATTACAAAACCCTATCAGAGACAAAAGGAACCCTCCTGATTTCAGAGATTTGTTAAGGTCAGGACCAAAAAGAAAATTTAAGCAGACTCTATTGTAAACATCATTTTAGTTTGAGATATTTTGTCTTTGGGGTTTGGTTTTTTGTTTGGTTTTTTTTGTTGTTGTTGTTTTGTTTTTGTGGTTTTGTTTTTTGTTTGGTTTTTTTTTCCTTTCGTGGCTATCCTAATGCCTTACTGGGTAAAGCATTCCACTGTGACCTAGGACTTTTAGGAGTCACTTACAGAAGCTGAGATATTCCCAATATCAAGGCCAACTAGCACAGAGGGGCCTAAATTCACTATACAAATATCTCTCAATCTCCAGAAAAGTTTGAGTGCGTGCAAACTGCCTAATGGAACATTTCCTAGGACACACTGAAGACTTGAACTCTGCCCAGGCCTCTTTTGAGAGTGCTGGCTTAGGCCAACACGTGCCAAGGATCAAGCTAATGATTTAACAGTAAGAAGAATTCTCTTGTAGTGTCTGGCAACATTCCCACTCATGATTAAAATCTTTTTTAGAAGATAAATAATCACAGGTCTGATTTTCAGATCTGTTGATGTTTTTCCACAGCACTGTCTTCATTCAAGTAATATTATCTTCCCTTGTCTCAGTTTAAAAAAACAAACAAACAAAAAAACCCCAACAACACAACAAGGCATGAGATACACATTCCTTGACAAGCCCTGGAGATTGGTGCAAAATGAGGCACAAAGTCCAGTATTTGTTAAAAACAGATAAAGCAAGGTCAAAGAATAAATTAGTTTTTCTCCCAGTCCGTTTCACTGACTGTTCAGGAGATACTACTATATGGGATAGATTTCTAGGGGTTTTTTTAAATTATTCCACAATTTTTGAAATTCAAAATTCATATACTTTGAACACAACAACTAAGGAGAGATGGCAGAAATGGTGACAAAGAAAGGTCCAGGGTGTAAAGCAGCGAGATACTGTAAAAGAAAGAAAAATGTCCAGAATTTTGCCAAAAAAACTCATAGATATTTCTAGATAAAAAGCTGAATGGCCAGGGAAGTCTAAAGGTTGGCAAACGAATAGACTGCAAACACACACACCCTCAAACGTATCACCTCGCACATTCCCATCCACAAATTATTTTCAGATATTCCTCTTCCCAGCTTTGCAGATACTCATCCCGCGCACGAGCCCATCAAGTTTTATGTGTCGCTACCTTTAAATAGCATGGACCACTCAGCTATTCCTCTAAGAAAACTGTGCTTCTATGATTAAGCATGATAAAAATTACCTTCTTCCTTCCTTTCCTTGCCAGCCACACTCCTGATGAGCTTTACTTTTTTGCCTCCAAGCTGAGAACATTATTTAACGCATATGCATTTCTTATGGGAAAGTCTAAGAGTAGATGAAGAAAGGAAATGTTCAAATATCCGCTGACAGATAAAGCAGCAAATCATTACTTTGATATGACCATAATGAGTCCACCGTACTCAGTCCACATATTCTCATCCAAGTGTAAATTGCAGCTCTAACATTTCCCATCCAAGTCCATGCCTGAGCAAATCAAGATGCCATGACACATTATCTGCATGTAAACATTTCTTTACTAGATATCACCCTCTTCCCTGAATAGAGCTCTTTTAGTTCACAGTATGAGGTCCCATAGTATAAACCTCCTCTCATCAACTGAATTACACAAATAAGCCAAACTGTGGGCTGACGAAAGCACAATCACATGTTCTTTTCACCTGCCTGGTCCCACTGATATGAACAACTCTGTTACAAACCTGGAAGCCATTCAGAAATACCTAGAAAGAGGTAAAGTCTCTACAAAAATACCAATTAGCAGCATTGCTGTAGCAAATTTCACGGAGCCAGAGAAGGCTCAGTCACATCAACTACTGTTTCTACCCAGTAAGTTGTAAACCAAGTGGCCACAGCACTGAACCCAAGCTGGTGATCCACCAAAAAAGGCGCAAGGGAGCAAGACTCTGCACACTGAGCGTACGAAAAGCAATCATTGTGACAGATACAGATTAACTTTTTGATTAACTTGACACAGATTAACTTGTGATTGCAGCACAGAATACTTATTCATGTTTTGCATGCACCAAAATGTAAATACGCGAACAGGCTAGCACATGGGGGAGAAGACATCTCTCTGCCTGGGACTGGTGCAGTGCACACGGTCACATGTGTTGGCCATGGTCAGTGCATGACCACAGTGCATGACCTGGTCAGACACACCAAAAACAAGCACTTGAACTTCTGCCCAACAACTTTAAAACTGTTTGTGTTGAGGTAACATCTGAAATTGTGGATTATTCGAACCCAAAAATGTGGAATAGTGGCCCTCAGGAAGGTAGAATTCCTCTTAAGAAGTTCCTAGTGACAACAGCCACCCACACAAACCGTGCTCATCCTGGCCTTGGAAAACAGTAGGAACTCTAGCCCAAGCAATTTCCCCTCTCCAGTTATCCAGACAGATGTTCTTTAGTATTTGTACAATTCTGGACACAGCCCTAGGACTCCAGTGGTTTCAGCTGACTGAACCTACGGAAATGGTTCAACCTGGGGCGGGGCAAGTAGCATCTCATTGCTGAAACCTTCTCAGAGGTTTAAGTGTACAAGGTACTCTTGTATAAAGTGTACCAGACAAACAATAGCTTTATTTTAGCCGTTGCCGTGCCTAATAATACCCACAATTTGGCTAATACTAATGCTGATCATCTTTAAATCCTTACTGCCTCACTATCAATACTGGGTTTCACTCACCTTGTTACATCAATGCAATAGCTTAGCATTGTGCTACCCAGCTCCATCTCTTGTCAGAGTATGTCTCAATTCACCCAGACTGTACATCAGCTCATCAGTCTGTCTGATCATCAATCAGTCTGATTTCTGGCTGTCCTCTCTCCCAGTTCCAATTCTCTCTTCCCCAGAGAAGCAACACTGCAGGAAGATTCTAACCATGAACACCAGGAGAAGCAAATTTATTTCAGTGAGGTTATAACTTTCCAAATACAAAAAAAGGAAGACGTTTTTTGCGAATGCAACACCTTGCCTTTCGGAGTAGAGACTGAACCCATGGCCGCAACACCTGTTCCACACTGTTTGTATCCCTAGATATGACACAGGAGGGTTAAAATTTCTCCGGAAACACAAGTTTTACATTGGGATACTCTAATAAAGCTTTTGCACGAACAAAATCTATGTGCAACAACATTCCTCACTTCATCTGTACTGAGTGAGCCAGCAAACTCAGCTTTTACCATGAGAGCTCGGATATTTACCAGCACCAAAAGACCAGTGAAAAAAATGCTCTCTGGCTGAACTGTCTGTGGGAATCTGTTGTCCTGAAGACCATGATGATCATGACATAAGAAACATGCACAAGCCCAAGGGGACAGAAGGAAAAAGGTGTCTGTCCATCCTCTTTCCTGGTCTTCTCTTGATGGTTAACTAGATCAAACACATTCAAAGCATACTGGGTATCATGTGGATCTCCACAAAAAAGACTGAAGTATGTACTTAGATTTTTTTTTTTATTTGTTTTTTTAAAAAACATTCACAGGAAACTTAAGCATATGTTGCATGTGCTGATTTCAAACATTCAGCTGCTGTAACTTCTCTGAGTGTTCAATATAAACACAGTACTAGTCATAGTATATCATAACAACGTTGATTGGAAAAGGACTTGGTTCAGTTTAAAGCCCATTCTTGATTGACTGTGGCTCCTAATCTCTACTTCAGATCCCTTTAAAAGCAGTTGTGTGACTTGGAACAAGGATAACAAACGAAATTTTATTGAAATTAATGGAATTGAGAAAGCATGCTAATATATCCTGTAATTTTGCACTTGCAGAAATTATCTCACAAAGACTGTAGAGGGAAAAAATGTGTTGTTTAGCCTCTCACTATACCTGAGGAAAAAAATCTGAAAACTGTTCTAGACATCACTTCAACATACTATTCTACTCAAAGTTGAAGGTGAAGTTGAATACAGCTAACCAGGCTAAAAGAAACCATCTCTTTCACACCACAAACAAAAAAGATTAGTTTTAAAAAACATAACTGCTCTTATATTCATTTGTTGTAGCCAGATCAATACTAGCAACGATATTGGTTTGGGGGTTTTTTAGGGATATCAGAGTACCCAGAAAAAGAAAAAACTGTAGTGCACAGAGTACTTTCCTGCTGAAATACATGCTGACAGTAAGTCATTCTCTTTCTGCAGTACATGACACAAATGTTTACAAAAGACTCCTGGTTAGCAACAATCACATTTATTACAGAAGTTCCTGAGGACAAACCAAGGACATGGATTTATTTTGTTTGAACGGCACAAAGTTAAAAAGGAAAGAAAAAGGTTCTAGATAAGATGACTGCCTAAGTCATCAGGCCATAAAGTAGGAACAGAACAGGTACAGTTATCCAGCATTTTAGTACAGACATATTAATCCCCTCTGGGGAAAGGCAACATGTTCAACTGCCTTTTCTATTCCATCCTTGGTTTCTTAGTTACTGTCTTTCAAATTATGAGAGGGTGTCTACATCAGTAATGGGAAGAGGTTAATTTTAAACACCTCTTCATAAAACTAAACTCCTAAGAGCTTAATTAAACCAGATTTCAAGTAGTAGATGCACTTTTTCCTGAAATGTGAGTAAATTCTTGACCACTACTGGGAAGCACACACTCAGTAAAGAAGCAGTTAAATTTGAACACTCTATCAGACACTAGAAATGCTAAAAAAGGTTACACTGAGCCAAAGCAAAGATGGTGTTTCATCAGTCATCAAGAAAAAGGGGAAGGCTCAGACTTGCTGGTACTTGCAGGAAATCTGGGAAGAAATACGACAAAATATGATGTTTCTGTGCTGAAGCCTCAAATTGAAAACTGGGAAAAGAAGAGGTGAGCCAGCAGGACTGCCTGGTGATAAGGCAGAGGACATATGGACCATTTTCCACCCATCCTGAATCTGATCTTACCACTTTCCATTGCAACTATCATTCCTACTCCCTCAAGTTATTTCCTTTAGTTTTGTCCACTCAAGTGACATTGTGTGTGTATGTATGTATATGTATGTGCACTTAGCTGCCAAGTATGCAACAAGCACCTCTAAAAAGCAAAAAGTAACTAAAAAAATTTAGAGGGAGCTGCAGCAGAGTAGTGGGTTACTGAGCTGTAAATTCATCATCACAATATTGAGCATGCACTCTGTGACACTACTAGCAGTTACATATATCTGAGCAGCACTTCTCAAATTAAGGGCTATTGCTCAGTTCCCCTGAGCCTCTAAAACTTACACAGCTCTTCTCATGGTTTCACATTCTACTCAGCAATGGGCCTTCATTAAAAATAATGACTGATGACTACTTCCAGTTTACACAGGTTATAGATGGCTTAGCCATGAACAAAGATCTCCTAGCAGGTCCAGCATGTAGGAACTCCAGTTCTATTGGAATTGCAGCATGCTCCGTGTATGCCTACCCCGACTGAAAACCAAGGAAGGAAAATACACAGGTTAAACATGTTGACAGAAGTCTGTATTTTTGATATGGAAAGGCAACCTCTCCAATACTAGTCAGATGTTTGCAGTAGTAAAACTTTGGTAAGTAAATTCATCCAGAATTCAGTTCAGTTTGGGGGAAAAAAAACCCTAATAAATATATTTGTATATTTGTAGAAAATATTTTTAGTTTAAATATCCAAGTTGCCTAAGAAAAATGCTTTTGTTACCCAGGGGAAATGTACCAATGGACTGATGACTGACATAACAACAACACAACAAAAAACTCCACCCACCCACAACAAAAATGGGAAAAAAAAAAACCTAACCAAAAAGGCAAGAAAACCCTACATCCACACACATCCTAAGCATTTGGACAGACTTAACACTACTACTAGAACAGGTAGAATCTTGCTTTATAAAATCATAAAATGCTATAATTACTTCTGGATGTGCCAAGAACAGATGAGTGCAACTACTGTTGCAATAAAAATGGGTTTCTTATGAGTCAGAGCTCTTACTGTTTAGCACTTACTCTACCTGTGACAGATGATGCCACTATTTAAAAAATATACACTGTTGCATTGCTGTCAACAGTCAGTGATGAGGTTGCAGTGCTAACAGAGATTTGAGAAATAATCTCCATGTTTCTTCATTACAAGTAGATCATTACATATAGATCCCAAAAAAGAAGTCCACTAATAATCTAATGACTGAGCAACCATTCTGCTGGTATAAACTACACCATTATTCCACACTGGAAGAAAATGCAGTAATACATAAAGGAGGTTTTTTCAAACAATCTCTAGGCAAAGTTTCAGGGAGCCCATTTGAACTCTAATATTCAAGAGGAACTCACTCACACTGAAGAAACAGTTTGGGCTCTGGGTTGCAGACTTTACTGCTTTCTCCTGACAGCCGAAACTGCAATGCTGAAATACTTACTTATTCAGAGCCATAATGTGCTACACTTCCAATGCACTGGACATGTTACTTACTAATTGCATATTCCTATAATCTATGTATTTCACAGGCTGTCATGAGCATTTTGACCATTTCACTTCGTTAGCAGTGCTGCATTGCACATGTAGGGACTGAAAAGTTCAGTTCAGAGATCAAGCTTGTAAAATCAAACCTGTGGGTCTTAAAGTAACTCCAGCTCCAAGCAAGCTGGAAGTTTAGATGCATGCCCAGTTCCAAAATGTAGATATTAAACTTCTGCAAGTCAACCCTCTGGAAAGCCAAACGCTACCTCCTCCCTCAGATCAGCAGTTCTTGTGCACTTATGGCTTAGAGGGACAGTCGAAACACCTCTATAGATGTCCCCATGCTTTTGGTAACCTAGGCAAGCACACGTGTCTAGTATCCTCAGACAGCCACTGGAACGCAATCTAGTCTTAACAAAATCCAGATCTTTATTAAGGAGGTGTAAGTGTTAAGGGGGTGCTGTGTCAGCAGACTCACCACTGACAGTCCCAGTTAGAAAGCAGAGATTAATTTTCCTTTTTGCTGCAGAAAAATGAGCAGTGATATGCCTGAGAATACATGGAACCTTATCTGGAGACTACCAACATTGAAAAATGAAGCCTTGAAGGTTTTTTTCCCCTCTTCCTGAAAGAGCAACTTTGAACTTTAACCTACTTCCTACCTCTGTACAAACTTGCTGCTCTTTTACCCTATGTTAGTAGCCTTAGATTGTTCATTAACAAATATGCAGCTTGGACTAGTTTTAACAAAAAATCAGCTTTCAGTGTTAGTTAAAAAACAAACAAACAACAAAAAAAAAACCCACCAAAACCCAGAAACAGCATGGAAGCAACTGCAAGAAGTCTAGAGTACAGAGAGTGCTGTAACTGTGTACAAAGGTTTGCTCTGAAATTTGGGTTCAATTTCAGTAGGCAGGATTAAAAGACATCTCGGTATTGGTCTGTTGGTTTCAAAAGACTCATGTGAAGGGTGAAGAAACACTGCAGAGGTGCATGGGAAGGGGAAACAAAAGGCGAGTATTGTGAATCAGCTCTCTACTCATGCCATTACCACTGTACCAGCTCTGTGAACTGCTGTCCCTTCACCTCTAAAATTCCCTTTTCTGGAGCTTGCCATCTGAACTGTTTCAGAGCTATCAGAGATATGCAGGTAGGAGGAGTCTTTTCAGGATAAAGAACCGATGAGAGGATTTAATACTGTTCTGAAATAATACAACATCATGGGGAAAAAGTCCTAACTTTTCACATCATTTCAAGACAAATCATGAATTTGTGGTTTGGAAATAAAGATAATTTGCTCACACCAAAAACTGTTGCTTACAATCTCAGTAGCTACTGAACTATTCACACTAGATGAATCCAGTTTTCAAACACCCATGGCTTCAGTCTGTAAGCTGAACAAGTGTGTATCTGACATCATTTCATAAATTCAAAGTAGCTGTTAGCAGGTTTTACTGGCCAGGCTCCATGGGGAGGCAAATTAAATTTCCAAGAAATATTTTTAATTCCATCTTTTTGGAGCAGTTTTCACACAAAAAAGGTAGGGGGAAAAAACCCCAAATAACAAAAACCAAACACTCTGTTTCACAAGTCCTGACCCTAGAAATGTGGGATGTCCCAATTCCTCCAAGGAAGCACCAAATACCTAGAGAAAATCTTCTGAACTAACCAATCCCTAAGGCAGGACTGAAGGCAAGAACCCTGAAAAAAATCTTACCTCCTTTTCACACAAACAGAGCAGACTGGAAATTAAGACTCCTCTCTACCTCCTCTGTATTTAAAAAGATGGAAAGGGACAACTCTTCAATTCATATCTTTCCAGTCAGTTTAAGTTGATTGTTACTGCAGGGAGGGAGAAAATTTCCAGCTCTTACATGGTAAAATCCTACTGTGACAGTCTATGTTGGAAAACACTTAGTGAAAGAGATTTGCTGCATTTCTTACTGTTCAAATACTGTTTCTTCTCTAATTTTCTACATTTATTGTTTCAGCTCTTCCACCATTACTGTAAAAATTTCACTGAACAGTATCAAAGTTGGAGCATATTATCCTTCGGCCAAAAGGAACCAGAGAGAAAAAAAGATGTTAAATTACAAATGTGATATGACAAAAAATGCAGTTTGAAAGGCCTATGGTCTTTTCAGTTCAGCAGTAGTCTGCATGATATAGTCTGCAAAGCACGTCTTAACGATCAGACTTCTTCATACATGCATATATTCATGGCTTCTCCAGGAATCTCCTCTGTCTTACAAGGTCCAGGATAAGTAAAGTATTGATAATTTTTCAAATAACTCCTCACACACCATACAGATCCTGGAAGGCACAAGAATCAGCTGCATTTCCCACTCTGTGCCCATTACATTCCTCTTACTTTCTTTGAAGCAGTAACAATCCCCAGAAGTTTATTAGGACATTCTGATGGAGCACAATCGCTTTTAAGCAAAGCAATACTAAATAAACATTCTAGTGTTAATATTGCTCTGGGGTGGTCTTCCTTTACTTAGGTATTGTGGATTGATAGAGCTAGTCTGAACAATAGCAACCGCACTGAGTGCTCAGAGATATTAATTCAATTCCAATTGTTTGGAGAGAGAATCCTCTGTTTTAGACCAAGTTTCCTGCTGATACTAAAGAATACCAAAGTCCAGACCCCTCCGTCTTCTTCCTCCCTCCCTACACTAGCTTTAAGGGTGGAAGCTAAATAGCAAAGTACAACATCCAGTTAAAAAATAAAAGGGAACTATGGTGGTGTTATGAAACACGGCAATGTGGTGAAACAGATACACAGGACCAATTCATACACCTGATCCAGATTCTGAAACGAGCATCTCCACAGCCACAGGTCTCAGTCAGGTTAGACTAGAAGGCAAATACCCGCACCTGGGCTACAACCTCCACAACTGTTATGAGCCCCTGCACCAGCTGTCTGGACCATGAATGCAAAACAGATCATTTTGTTGCCCAAAACTCTTAAAACCTGACATTTTCTAGGCTTCACCTTCCAATAATTTTCTTCTATCCCTTCCCTGTCTCACTTATGTTGCAGATCTATTGGGGTTCTTGCAACATAGTGGGGTTGCTGTGAGGTTTATATATACACTATGCACTATCCTCTACTACTTAGATACCAGTGAAATACCAACAGACAAGGCTCGAGTTGTTCCAGCAGGAAAATTAACGCAAAAGCTTCACTTAGATGAGGACAGAGCAGAGCAGCACAACTTCTCTTCCATGCCAGCTCATCTCGTCAAGCTACATCTACTCCCCTTTTTCCGCTCTGCCAAAGCCGATCCCGGTACCTGTGCGAGCCGGACCCAAAGCCGGGCGTTGGAGAGACCCGACTTGGGCCGGCCGGGGCCCGGAGCCGCGGGGGGCCCACACGGCGGCTGCTGCTGCCGCCGCTGCGAGGCGGTGCCTCAGGGGCTGCTCCGCCTTCCCCCGCAGAACA
>VXAY01005032.1:241268-254541 GCA_013399855.1 Oxyruncus cristatus | reverse complement strand
CCCAACCACCCTCTGAGTGAAGAACCTCTTTCTAATATCTGACCTAAACTTCTCCTGGTACAACTTCAGGCCTTTTCCTGAGGTCCGGTCACTGGTCACGGCAGAAAAGAGATCGGTGCCTGCCCCTCCTCTTTCCCTCACGAGGAAGCTGTAGACTGAATGTCTACAGGCTGAACTGATCAAGTGACCTCAGCCGCTTCTTGTATGATCTGGTCCTGGAAGAGAACAGGTGTCGCTCAGGACGCTGCCTGACACGCAGGAGGGCATCCTCATCCTTGCATCAGTGCAATAGGACTGGGACCTGACACTGCTTCTTGGGGGTGGCGGAGAACTCACCGGCCTGGCTGTTGGCAAAAACACCTTGTTGCTTACAAACTGGTCAAGATCAATATCATGACGTCAATACTGAAGAACAATGTTAGAGTACAGGACATCCTAGAAAACCCAATTTACGTCCCCCCCCCCCCCCAGTCGAGTGCTGTGGAGCGTTTATCAGTGTCCAGCATGTCCCCAGTAAAATGATGTACGATTTGGGCCTGAATGATGTTGAGAACATTCGGTGCAAGTAGCTTGATGTACAGATGCAGTGCAAGCTCCAGGCAGAGCTCTGGATGATGGAAGCCAGAGGCAGGAGGCCAGGAACTGGTCCCTGACCCTTTGCATAACAAAGGACATAGGGACCTGTGGCCCAGCCAGGTGACCAGACACTGAGAGACACAGCAGGAGCCCACAGTTCAGCTGAAGACAGCAGACTTTCACACAGACTTTTTAGACAGTGCAGGTAAAAAAACCTAGGGTTTGCTTTGCTCAGAGTCTCTCCTCGAAAGCACCCAGCTTGAGTTGTTACTTTGTTGCTGCACTATAATTAAAAGTTTTAAGAATCTAGATGTCTGAGACTCTGCTGTGGGAAACCTGGGGTATATCTGTTAAGGAAACCTGATGTGACTGTGTGAGAGCGGGGTGTGTAGAGAGTCGAGCAGGGCACCCATGGACTCGCTGGAGCTACCCACTGCAAAAGGAGCTTAGTCCCAGCTCACGTCATGCAAGTGACTGCCAGAGTGGCTCCTGGATAGTCATAAAGTTTCCTTAACAACAAAGTAAACTAAAACACATCTAATTCTAGAAATATCATTAGATACATAGTAAAGGGAAGTTGCATGGAAGGAATGTAAATGTCTTACAAGTCTGGGGAAGCTCTTGGAAAGCAGTGGCTAGGGGTCATGCTAACTGCTCAGAGTTAAGGAAAAGACCAGTAATGTTCTGTTTTTACCTGAAGAAAACTTGGGCTAGGAGCAAACTGACTTGATTGCTGACTTTGCTGCAGAGAAGCAAGTCTCAGGTGAGCAAACTGATGCAGAGTGAAAATGGAAGTACTTAGCTCTACTCAGAAAGAAGGATGAAACATAGAAAATGCCCACATCGTCTCTCCTGGTTGTTTGCAGGTTGCATTCCTGCACACCAACCTGTGCTGGCAGATCCTCCTGCCAACACACACTGTCTAACTGGAACTGGCAGACTAGGAGAAATCAGTGGTAGGGACCCCATGGTCTAGCCAACAAGATAGGTTGTGTAGGATTATTTTTTTTTTTTAACTTAATACTGAAATCCTGGCTTTGGCACATCTGCTACTGATTTTAGTGGAACAGTTAAGACTTCTAGGGCCCCTTGTAGTTAAACCTGCTATTCTCTGACTTTGTACATCTAAATGGCCTGTAATCTACAACATACAGTACTTTTAAGTTATTATTCAGAATCTTTTTCAGGTTACCTTTTTGTGTTCAGCACAAATACCACATGCTCCAATTCACATGCCCTTTTTTTTTTTTTTAACTTCTCCTTTTAGAATTGGATTAGTTTTTAAGACATAGGATTTGCTTTAACAAATGGTTCACATGGAACTGGACATTCACTTATAATATTGTTTTCAAACCTTTGGCCAGAGAGGTTCACAAGATTGGTAGAACAAAGTCATATATGTAGTTTGGCTGTTGAAGGTGAAGGCCCATATTTTCTATGGGACACCCCAAAATAGTACATGACTCTGATGGTCTGAAAAGCCAAAGGATTTCTAAAACCTCTTTCCTTAGAACTGCAGATGTTTCATTATTTGATAGAATTTTTTTTTTTTTGTATTTCTAATTAATAGCAATAAAACCATTTCAAATATGTTCCTCTTTGTGAGATAAAGTCCTATAATAACTCTTTGGGTCACTTCTTTTTTAAAAAAAAAAAAAAAGAAAGGACTGTGATTTTGTTGTTGTTGTTGTTTTTTCTAAAAAAAGGGTTGGAGGGAAGATTTTATATCACAGAAAGAGAGGTAGAACTACTTCAGTCTCTGCTGGTTCTGTATAAGAATACAGAGGCTATCATGGGATTGGAAGACAGGCTGTTTGTTCAGGGGTTTATGGTAATGCTGTCTGAAGGTTATTGCAAGCTGACACTTATGAGTATTTGAGGCTGTCATTCTTCTCAGTGGGGATGAGTTTACAATAATGTGTCCTAAAGTTTGCTTTAGGATTTGCCTCTGTCCCAAGTCTGCCAGGAGGTGAGAACTACATTAGGCCCACTGTTTGTGAGGAAGATGTTTATAGAAATGGGTTCTTGGTTTTAGGATCAGATTGCAAAGTTTCCAACAGTTTTCTTGGGAAATCATGCCTTGAGCTAAATCAGGGTTAAAGAAAATTACTTTCAGTTCTTGCAGTAAAGATGAACTCAAATAGGAATTACAACTGCAGTCATGATCATCCCAGTCTCATGACTTCTTGCTTTTGGAGTTTATCATTAAATTATTTCACAGCAGATGAGGAACTATGTGTCAGTCTTTTGTCCTTTCTGTCTTACTGAAATCCATTTACAAGAAGCTTGGTCTAAGCTGAGATTCCTTCTAGAATGTTCTTTAAGGTTATTCACCAGTGTTCTAGAAGTCCAGGGAGCATATCATGTCTGTTCAATTCCTATCTGACTTCACTCTTGTGTCTCTAAACATACTTCACTCTTTCTGATCCTATCACAAAGTTACAAATGCTCTGAATTCCCGAGGGGCAGCTTTCAGTTTATTGCAGCCAATAAAGCCTTAACATACAGCAATAGACTTCTGTGTCATGGCAATCCTCTGTGAAGACTCAGCTGATCACTGAGGTTGCAGTAATTAAATGATTGCTGCAATCACAGGAGTGCTGCAATCAGTCTCTAACTGGGCTAGGACAGAGATGAGGGGGAGGTAATAAAATGTCACTGTCAGTCTAGAGGACCCAGAGCTGTTTGTCCTTTGAAGTGGTCATCCCAAAGAACTGTCTGCATGTATCCTCCTGCTTTTCCTGGCTCTCTGCAGTATAATGAAAATGCCTGGTGAGGTTTGTTCTGGACTGCTGTGTCCCCATAAGCAACACCTAGGGGTACATCACTTAATGTAGTATGTTCTACAGAGCATGGGATGAATTTATATATTCAAATGAATTCAGCACTCGGTAAAAGTGTTTCACTCCAGGAAGCCATCTGTGAATGAATGTGAGAACTGGTGTGATAGCTTGCAGGTTATGGCCTACAGCTTGTCCTGCGTAGAGGAAAATAAGTTTGTTTGGCAGCTCACAAAGGAGTTCATGCTCAGATTTCATTGTCAGTCACAACTGTTTTAAGCTGTTTGAATTGTTGCTGTGCAACAGGAGTGCATGTCTGAAAAGAGAGAGTGTAACACCTCTCAGAAGACATCTCAGAAATACCAGAGTGGGTTCTGATTATTGACCTAAGTGACCTGCTGCATCTCCCTGTTTAATTAGATGATTGTGCGTCCTCTAAAGGAAATTATATGGTCGGCATATTTTAATAAATATATTATAATTTGCTTCTGGTCTTAGCACCGGTTTACTTAATTGTCTTTTTTTAAATGAATCTTCACATAATTACGGTAATGTTTATTGAATTTTCATTTCAGTAGCAAAACAAAGATTTAAGTTCTGCCATCTACTGGTTAAACGGGGTTAAGCAGAGGCACGGTGTCATTCACTACTAGTAAGAGGGCATTGACTTGGGAGCTCGGATCCCGATATTGCTCCGAATAGAAACTCACACAGGTGTACTGTCAAGGAGCAATGCAGTTCTCTTGCACAATAAAAGCACTTGTTTGATTCTGACAGAGGAACTGAAGAAAAAGTCCTTGGGGATGGGATTATTCAACCTCTGGTGAGAAAAGTAAAACTGTTGTCTCTTGACTGTCCTCAGGAATGTTCTTTGTTTTATTTTGCATTTTTGCTGCAATGCAGGTACAACTTCGCATTCAAAGTTCTGTATAATGGTGTGTGCATCATGGGTCAGGACTAAGTGGTATTTCAGAATATCTTACAAGAGCTGCATAATTTTGCATATTTAGCCAAAGTGATGTGCTGTTTCCACAAGTGAGTGAAAGCACACAAACTTGAAAAAATCCTGTGCCTTTTCCCTTTAAGAAACAGTCATTTTCAGGCATCAGTTACTCCCAAAGTCAGGAAGAAGAGGGAACTTTTGTTACCTGCCTTTAGCAAGGCAGCTGAAATCAGTGCAGTCTCTAAACTCAAAGGCTGTCTTAATCTGGGTTGATATAGGCCTAGATACTTCATTAGTTGTGTCTTTCTTCAGCTCCATACTAGCCATAAACAAAGCGAAAGTCTCATAGTAATTAATTCAACAAATATTGACTATTTTTGCACCGGCTGAAAACTAAAAAGTGTGGAGTTCAACTTGAAAAAATCCACACTATTTTAGCTACTTTGGTCTTAGAGCAGCTGTAGTGACTTACACCAGCCAAGGCATGCTGTCAGTTTTCCGTTTTACAGACTGCTCAGACAACACTTTAGCCTGCAGTGAGGGACTTATTGTGCAAAATTATGTACAAAACTTACTGTAAACCTCTGAGCACCTGGGCCTGAGGACAGTGTTCTTCCTGTATCTGATTCCTGATTTCTGAGGGGAAAAAACATTCAGATGTGTCTTACTAACTTAGCAAAGGCTCTGCATTCATGTATGACCTCTGGAGTCCCTGTGGATAATAATAGTACTAAAATGGAGCAGTAAAGTCTTGCTCTAATAACAAATAAATACTACTACATTAATAATGAAAGACACAAGAACAGCAGCAGGGAGTATATCACCTTCCTTAGGTGTCATTCATCTGTGTGCTGACATCTGATGTTGACGTTCATTTCAATGTTTATTTAGGCTTTATTTGCCAAATACCATTTTTACCCTTGGACAACTCATTCATTCATAATAGAATATTGTGTCAAACTCTTTTTTCCAGAACTGAGAGGAAAGTGGAGCCAGGTTCAGTGCAGGAGCTAAGAGCAGAGGCTCTCTATTCTTTCCTGTTTCCTACTTACATGGAGATGGAGGAGCATAAGAAAGCATCTGAAAATGATCTCTCTAAAGTATGGGAAGTGATAGAAAATCTTGTTTTCAACCTGAAATTCTTAATTCTTCAGGATTTCATTCCCTCCTGTGATTATCCATTTACATATTTATGTCAGTAGAACTGCTGATGAAATTATTTCTTCAAAGTGTGAATATTGACACCCATATCAAAAGCAAGCACTTAATCATAGCTGTAAAAAACAACTGGCTCATGATAGAAAGCAGTAGAGAACACGCTTCTTGAAAAAAAGTCCGTATTTTATACTGCCTATACATGTATGTTTTGCTTAAACAGCACAGATGCAGAGAAAAGCATTAGAAATTCCTTTGCTGCACCCTAATGGTAGAGTATGTTTGTCCATAAAATTATGCTTATCTTTATGCCTGAATATGACTGACTACCTGTTCTTAACTACTTTTCAGTGAAAAATTGGATATTGCCTATATTTCAAAAAATGTTTGTACTCGTACTGTGCTTTCTGACTTCTCAATTTTCCTGCAGCAGGTTAACATTTTGAATAAAACCAGCAGTCAGAGTTTAAGAATATTCCACTTAGTTTCTTCCAAGGCTTCCACTGACCAGACCAAATCAGATCACTTATGATATGGCACAATCAGGATGGATATTTCCCTCACATATTTTCCTGCCTCTAAGGGCAGATAGTAAATGCATCACAAAGAATACACTCTGACCCTAATGAAAGTGAGAGCACAGAGCTAAACTACACCTCACACCAGGTACTGCCATACTATTTCTGTTATAAAAAGTTGTCCTTTTTTTGCCTCTTTGCAAGTAGTTCAAATCTTTCCATACAACTAATCCTGCAGGAGGATCTACTTCAGTAGTTGCACTAACCAGTGGGGCTCACACTTAACATGAGCATAATATAGCAAAGAAGATAGAGATTGGTGGGGTTTTTTTACCACATTTCTTAGCACAACATTTAGATGCCATGAGAATGGGCAATCTCTACTACTGCTCTATGTGCAAATAGTACCTCTATTGTTAATCTCTGTTTCAGTGAACAGAATGCCTCATTCACCACAGACCTTAATCAAAAGCAGTGATTGTGTCAAGAGAAAGCTATCCAATGGGACTTACTATGAAACGTTAATTTGTATGTTATGAGGCTCTCAGTGCTTCATTTCCATCAGTGAAATCTCATTCACTTTTTTTTTGAATGCAGTTCAGCACTCCAGTGCTTAGACTTCCATGATGCCAGTGGTCTCTGGTGGGAATCTGCGCAGTTCATGGCTTTTCTGCCCTGTAACCAGCCATCAGATGGGTCCCTGGGTTTAGGCTGTGCAGAAAAGCTCTCAGCTTCTCTCCCAGGAATTGCTACGAGGCCCATCACGGCTTTGCTGCTGGAGGTGCTGGTGCCAGTCCCCAAGTTGTAATGCACTGAAATCGCTGTTTAATCGCTGTTAACTTAGCAGTGGACCACGTCTTGAAGTTGGATGTTCATTTCCTCTGAACATCAGCCTATGCAGGGATAAGGATCACTGCCACATTGCCTTCCCTGCCTGACTCGCTGTTGCCTGAGCTATCGGCTGCCTGGCACACCTTTCAAGTTTCTATCCACAACCACCTGCTTGTCCCGCCCAGTTACGTCTACACAAGTAGATTTTTGATTGTTTTACTTGCAGCATGGATCGGAAAACTCACATTCTTTCTGAAATCTGGAACTGAGTTACACATTGTAAAGTTTTGTCTGTGTAACAGGGTGATAGAGTAGGTCAGCAGCCCTCCTGGGAGAAAGCAGGGAATTGCTTTCATACTGAAGCTGGACCTAACTTTGAGGTTGGCCCTGCTCTGAGCTCCAGAGTCCTCTCCTATCTGCACTATTCAGTGAAATAGACACCTGCAAAAGCAGTGCTTTCAGCACCATTCACAGGATGTATCTTTCCATGAATCAACAGAACCCACTTTAGCTACAAACCTCATTACAGAGTAGAAGAAGGAAGTGTAATGTCAACCAGGGGGAGCAAACAAGGACTTAGCACTTAACAGACCAATTTTTTATTGTTCACATGTAGGGATATGCTTCTGCTCCTGCTTCTGTTTTCCTTATTGTGAAACACAGCAGATCCAAGTCAGTGGTTTCCTGGTCAGGGGGTGTTTGTTTCTGTTTCAGCTGTTATTAGAGGAAGGTAGTGATCAAGCTGGTGTGGGGGAGCTGGCACAGCAGTCCCATAACAAGGGACACCAAGGGGACACAGAAATACTGCTGAAGACTGTGCAGGACAGCTGAAGCCAGCATGATAGCACGGACCTTAGCGCCAGCCCAAATGCTGCTCCAGAGGAAAATGAGAGGCCCTCCAGGTGTGAGGTTATATGGAGTGCCCTGGCATCTTCCCAGGGTGATACTGGTGTCATCAGGGTAGGTTGAGGTCTGGCTGAGGTGCAGGGCTGCCTGCTGTGGAAGCTATGAAGAGGAGGCCAGCACACCACACATCATCAGGGAAGACAGGCAGGAGAACAACAGGATCACTCCAAGGAGACTCTTGTGCAGAGGCGAGTGCTGGAGCCCTGTGCTGTGGTGGTGGGTCCAGGCACTCTGCCTGCGTGAGGGCACTTTGGTGCAGGCAGCACCGACAAGCAGGTCTGACCAAAATCAGCCCTGCTGTGCAAACCTAGAGAACTGTAACGGGCTGTTATCTTCTCAGGAACCAAGGAGTCTAGGACACAGCTTATCAGGAGGTGGCAGAATCAGCCCAAGCTGGGACTAGACAAAATTATAACTCCTCCACCTAGGTGAGTTGACTACAAATCAATCTCTTTACACTGTAGACATCTGTAGGCCCACCCTGAGCCCTCTGAGCTCTCCTGTACAGCAGTGGGCTGCTATTTTTAAATTATATTACTATTTAATTATTATTTAATAATTGTTTAATTCTAATTTTATAATCATTTAATCATCAATAAACCCCTTTAACTCCACAAAGATGAATTCTTTCAAGAATTCATCTGCAACAGCTGCTTAGGAGGTGGGACAGCTAAAGGCTATGCTTGAATTTGTAGTAGGTAGGGACTCCCAGGGTGGGAAGGTTAGGACCTTGCCACTCCTGGCAAGAGGAGAATGGCTCCTTTTGCTCATGGAGGTATGAACTGAGGGCACTCAGGTGCAACACTCTGGAAACAGTTAAACAGAAACAAGCTCAGTCAGAAAAGGCATCTGAGCCTGGAACACCTCCCCTCATGAGGACAGAGTGATTGATGGTGGCTGCAGGCTCTGCTTTCGCTGACCATACTTACTGTCTCAAAAGGTTTGCTGATTGCCAGGGCCTTTAGTCTGGGATGCTTTTGTCAAGACCTTAGACCATCATCTCCTGTCATCCATGTGGGCACCAGTGACACAGCCAAAGGAGAGTCTCATGTGTGACCACATCGCTCTGGAGTCTAGCACAGGTGATGTTTCCTTATATTCTTGCTGGTGAAGGAGTAAGTTATCCTGAGGACCTACAGGTTCTGTCAGACATAAGGAGAAATAAGGCTATATATAAATATATATATATATAAATATATATATATGTATATATATGTGTGTGTATATATATAGAAAAAATTATATAAGTATAGACATAAATGGTGTTTCATATATTGGGTTTCTGATACATGATCAGATTGTGGAATCAGAAGCTGCTATGTGGTTTTAACAACATCGGACTTGGACGTTTTATTTTCAGTTTGCACAACCCCTACCAAACCTTGACAGAAATCTGTAACATGTGGATGTTTTCTGCATATTTTGCAGTTCAAAATGCACTGACTAAACTACTCTATTCATAAGAATTGCTTACATGTTCCCTAGGTCCAGAGAATAAACATGATCAAATAAATTAAACTAAGAATCCTTTACAATAAATAAAACAAACCCCAGTTGGTTTTCTGTTTGGCTGGTTGGTTGTTTTTTTCTCCCACAGAAGTGATTCCTTAACTCTGAGCAAATCTCTTAAGTTCTTCGTCAGGGATTTATTTGTTCTAAAATGTAAGAGCTGAAAATAAGCTATTAAATGTTAAAATCAGTGTATTTGAAGCACAAATAGCTTGTCTGCCATATCATCATATTTGCTAGCTGACTGGACATAAAAGTTCAGCCTCTTGACTTTGCTATCTTGTTATATAGTTTTCTTTACTGTCAGCTCTGATAAGGTTTATTATTTACAAATCTCACTTTTGTTAGCAGAACAAGAGAACCTTCTGTGATAGCAAGAAATGTAAATGCTGAAATATTATGTGAGTTCAACAGTTATGTCTGCCTGTGATAAATTTCTCTACCTTTTTGTTAAATACTTTCTAGTGCTGACTATAATGATTTTTGTAAAATAAAGATATATTACTTGATGTGGTCTCTGTAGTTTCTTTTTTTTTTCTCCCACAGGAGGCAGATGAATTCAAATTGGAGCATTTTCTTCTTGTCTAAATCTCTGTACCCATGTGAAAAGTGGGTGTATATTTGATATATAAATATTAATATGTAAATTTTTTTAGATTGTGTAGTCTAATGTGTTCTACATTATACATTTTATCTGAAAAGGTATAATCTCTTAATCTGGATAAATAAAGAATAACATAAAATGTTGAAAGACATACCAGCTATCTCACTGGATAACCTGGAACTGAGTCAGAACTTTGTGCTGGTTTTCCGTATCAGAGCTTTTGCTTCTCTTAGTCAGGGGCAGTTATTGGTGCTTTTAACTAACACGTCTACACTCGATTTATTTCTAGTGTGATCAGAATAGCTATTGTAAATAATATTTTTTTCAGGAAGTAAGCTGTAAAGCTAATATGAAGCAAAAAAGAAAACATACTAGGTACCTCCCTATACTTTTTTGTAGTGTGGGCATAAAAAGTTGAATTTGTTTTTTGTTTTCCATTGCAGAGAAAGAGTGCACAAATGTGACCCAATATTCTCCTTGTCTCTTCAGTTGTGAGGGGTTTTTTGGGAAAAAAAAAGGGTATCTAATTTAAATGAACACCAGGATTTGTTTTGTTTCAGACATCACCAAGCTGGAGAGGCAAAAAAGCTGCAAATCTGAAAATTCTTTTGCCTAGGAAGCTGATGCATCATGAACCACTCCATTTCATGAACCACGAATGTCTCAACGACGCCTCAGTTTCCAAATACTGATGTGGACAAGGCAAGAGCTAAGATGTCATTTATCTGGGCCTCTTTAAAGCCTTTGACATGGTCCCCCACAATATCCTTCTTGCTAAGTTGGAGAGAGATATATTTGATGGGTCGACTGTTAGATGGATAAGAACTTGATGGCATCCAGAGGGTAGTGGTCAACAGCTGAGAGTCCCCAAGGATATCAGTGACAAGTGGTGTCCCTCACAGGTCCATACGGGAACCAGTGTTATTTAATATCTTCATCAACGACACAGATGAAGGAATCAAGTGCACTCTCAGCAAGTTCGCAGATGACGCCAACCGGAGTGGTGCAGTTGACACACCTGAAGGACAGGATTGCATCCAAAGGGACCTGGACAAGCTTGAGAAGTGGGCCCTGGGAATTTCATGTTGTATCCTGGGCTGCATCAAAAGCAGTGTGGCCAGTAGGGCAAGGGAGGGGCCCTTTTACTCTGCTCTGGTGAGACCCCAACCTGGAACACTCTGGGGTCCAGCTCTGGGGTCCTCAGCATAGGAAGGATATTGATCTGTCGGAGCGAGTCCAGAGGAGACCACCAAGTTGATTAGAGGGATGGAGCACCTCTCCTGTGAGGACAGGCTGAGAGAATTGGGATTGTCCACCATGGAGAAGGGAAGGCTCACAGGTGACCTAACTGTGGCCTTCCAGGACCTGAAATGATCCTACAAAAAAGCTGGAGAGGGACTTTTTACCAGGGCACGTAGTTATAAGACAAGGGGGAATGGCTTTAAACTGAAAGAGAGGAAGTTTAGATTGAATATTAGGAAGAAATTCTTACTGTGAGGATGGCGAGGCACTGGAACGGGTTGCCCAGAGTCCCATCCCTGGAAGTGCTCATGGTCAGGTTGGATGGGGTTTTGAGCAAACAGGTCTAATGAAAGGCATCTCTGCCCATGGCAGAAGCAGTTAGATGATCTTAAGATCCCTTCCAACCCAAACCAGACTTTGATTCTACGATATGATTCATTTCTCCTGCCTGTTCAGGTCGCTCTGGGTGGCAGTGTAATGACAGTTCCCCCAGCTTGGAGTCATGTTCAAACCTGAAAATACCGCTCTCCATCACCTTCTCTATGCTCTTGATAAAGGTGTTCAGTGCAACAGGTCCCTGGACAGACATGTGTAGTACTCTTCCCATTGTGGGTCTTCAGGTAGAGTTCAAGTGTGACCCATTAACCCCTTCCTGCTGCGCTCAACCATGTAACCAGTTTTTTACCCATATATTTGTCCACTGATGCTGGACCATAATGTTCCAGTTTGGGTACATGAATATTGTGGGAGACCAAGTCATAAACCTCACTGAAGTCAAGGTTCCACTTGTGTCCCCTCCTACACAGATCTATCCACTTGTCATGGAAAGCAATCGGGTTGGTTAGTCATCACTGACTGTTGGCAAATCCAATACTGGCTGCTCCTCATCATCTTCTCCTCTGTGTGCCCAGAAATGTGTTCCAAGAGGCCTTGTGCTGTGACCTTTACAAAGACCAAAGCCAGGCTGAGTTTTTGGAAGATAGGACCTGTCATTAAGGTCTCTGGCTCATTCATTGTATTCAGTAGGCAAACACCTTTGAAGGTTTCACACCGCTTCCCTCTTCCCAGTTCTCTTGTACATCTGGGACTTGGTAAATCTCTAAAGTATCTTGGGTATGTTTTCTAAATCATGTTTTTAGGAGCAATTAGAAATATTTCAAACCTTTTGTATCTAACTGCTCACTCTTTCTCCAACTGTAAAAAGTCATATTATGCTTTTTTTGGTCACTTAAGTTGTTTCTATTGTCTCTCCTTGAGAAGGTCAAATCCTCCTGATCATAAATATATTCATATTAACAACATTGAAAGGAGATGTAAAAAAAGAGTAGGAGAAATTAGATGAAGTTTTAGAACGACTTCACTGCTGGTCTACAGGACAACAGGATAGTTTATTACACCTTTCACCAGAATACAAATAAATGAGAGCCAAGAATGAAAATTTTAACTACGCTTTTCTTGCCTTCATGGCTTAATGAATGTACCTCGATGTGTTTCAAACAGCTCAGTGGAGATTGTCAAAAGCTGAGATGAAGGACCCAGTCAGACAAGAGGAGATGTGGACAAAACGCAAAGGCATAGTCTCCTTTCTTGTCCCAACCTACTCCATTTGCCTAATGTAATAACATTCAAAGAAATAGGCATTCCTGAGACTAGTAACAGAGAAACACCCAGGCCTGTAAATACCTTCCAAACTAGCAACAAGAAGTGACCATAAAGGACAAAACACCCCATGTTTCAGAGGAAGGAAACTGCTCAGCAGAACCCCTTATCTCGTTTCATAAAGGCAGAGATGTTGAGTTTAGAAGGCAAAACCTATGGCAAATCATCTACTTTATCCCAGTGTAGCATCAGAAATCCTCAGGTGGAGCTTTCTGTGCTCTGAAACAGTATGAGGAGGGGAGAGAAAAAACCATCCAGTTTAATGTTGTGGTAAGACACTGGAGGCCTCACCTCTGAGTCCAGAGGAGGGCAACGAAGGATTTGGAGCAGAAGTCTTGTGAGGAGCAGCTGAGGGAGCTGGAGTTGTTTAGCCTGGAGAGAGGGAGATTCGAGGGAGATTCACTCACTGCAACTACGTGAAAGGAGGTGGGCGTCGGCCTCTTCCCCATGAAGGCAACTGGCGACAGGTGCCAGGGCAGTTTTAGTCCGGACATCAGGTGGAATTTTCTTTCACGGAAGGGGTGGCTGGCCCGCGGGACGGGCTGCCGGC